>WAAE01001595.1:42745-138055 GCA_013400495.1 Nicator chloris | reverse complement strand
GCCCTGCCCCAGTCCCGGGCCCTGCCCCAGCCCCCGGGCCCTGCCCCAGGCTCTGCCCCAGGCTCTGCCCCAGGCCCTGCCCCAGCGCGGCTGGCGCTGTCCCCGCTCCCCGCAGGCGAGCGCCGGGGACGGCCGGCCGCGGCACCGGGAGGCTCCGGGCACAAGGATTTCCCTTTCCTGACCATAATAGGCAACAGGCAGCACGGCCCGGCACAGCCCGAGCACTTTATATGGTATTCAGCACGCAGGGCCGCAGCCTCGGCACCAGCAGCGCTGGCTGCTCCAGCCGCGCAGCGACATCTGGGCTGCTCCGCCTGCTGATGGGTACCTACAGCTCGGCTGGGCCTGTGGCACCACAGCCCAAGAAAACCCAGCTCAAATCCTCGCCAGCTCTCAGCATCCCCAGGCTGAACCCCTTGGTGCAGAAGGAAGGGAATTGCTGGGCTGGATTTTCATTGACATGGGATGTCAGAATGAAACTGTGCTGCTCGTGTCAAAATGAATTTTAGTGTTGCCAGTATAACACACTTGAAAAGTGACAGTTTTATCCTAGAGCGGCCACCAAGGCCCTTACGGAAAGGGCAGCAAGACATTTTTTAATAGTATAAATAGATTTACTGTACACACTCAACTAAGCATCCCCACCCAAGTGAAAAATTAGGAGAGGAAATCAAGGAAATTATTTAGGCCTCCCTTTCCTGAGATTTCCAGGCATTTCCTGACTTGCCACACGCAGGGC
This sequence comes from Nicator chloris, assembly GCA_013400495.1. Classification (NCBI taxonomy): domain Eukaryota; kingdom Metazoa; phylum Chordata; class Aves; order Passeriformes; family Pycnonotidae; genus Nicator; species Nicator chloris. The sequence goes on along the minus strand of WAAE01001595.1, from coordinate 137,316 downwards.
TGTTTGCACACTCAGGCACACAGTAACATACCTTTGAAGAGCTAATTTTGAGGCACAAGAAGCAGGGAATTAAGGCAGAGCAGAAGCTGGAGCTGATGAAGTTCAGGAACCCTCATTTCCAACTGGACTGTGACTGATATGATTATCACCTCAGGAAATTTAATGAAGCCCTCTTATTTTGGCTGATTGTAGCTCTAGGTGTCTGCTTTGCAAGGATTTGGGGGAGCTAGATTAATACAGATGATGTTTTGACATGGCCAAATGTGTGATTGAAAGTGGGGGCACTGAAGCTTCCATGCATTAAATCCTTCTCCCTGGGGCACAGCCTGTCTAGAGGGGGGACCAACAGCTGAATCTCTCCCCAGAGGGTCTGGAGGAAGAACATAATCTGAAATATCTAAGGGATACTTTCAAGGGAGTGCTGAGCTTGTGTATCCCTCAGACAGCTGCTGCTGCTGCTGGGTATTTACAAGAGAGTGGCACAAATACACATCTGCATTGTAAATATCTACATTTGGGCAGAAGAGTCCAAATCAGTCCCAATATGCATATTAACTTTATGTACCAAAGAGAGCATTTTTCACTGTTAAGTGAAGAGTGAACAAGTAGTGCCTATGAATACCACAAGGAACTTGATTCTACTCTCAAATCCACTGAAGTAGCATTGGTATGTTTTTCATGCTTATATAATAATTTTGGTGTCATTTGTGTGTGGATAAAGCAGATTCTTTTTCTTCTGAGCAACATGAAACATGAGTTAATGGCTCATGTTTCTTCTTGCCCTTCTATCTTAATTATCTGTGATGAAGCAAAAGGCCAGGGTATTTTTCTAGTGTGCAGTCACTCTGTGAATTTCTGTACTGAATCTTTTTATTTAATAATATTTAATGTAAATGCAAGGAGGAGATGATTTTTTGTTTCCAGCTGGATTGATTATTTTTCTTTAGCAAATTTGGGAATCCCCATTTGCGTCAGCAATGATCTGGACAGAAAAATGTTGAGGTCATGTTTTCTTTGAATATGTGGGACTCCAAGGGATGCAAATTAGGCAATACATGGCAAAGCCAGGAGATGGTTGTTTACAGTTAGTTTTGCTAGTGGGTGAGACTCAAATTCTCTTTAGAGGCCCCCTCTGTTTTTAAAATGGTATAACAGCATCTAGTAGGGCAGCACTGTGTAAAGCTGGGCAGCTTCAAGCAGGTTTTGCTTACTGAAAATACAAATAACTTGTTGCACTACAAGACAAATTAATGTCTTTGAAAGTCTTACCATCTTAAAATCTAGTCCCTTGAGAAAGAAAACCTAGTTTCAGGTACACTTCCATTTTTGGCTCCACGAAAAACTCTTTGATTTCTAATTGCTTTATCCACTCTTGGAAATTAATTTGCTCTTTCTGTAGAAAGTGAAGTAAACATAATGAAAACCCTGGAACAGCTGTGCAAAGTGTTGCTGAGAACAACAACAAAGAAATACCCAATCGCCCATTTGACCCCACTGACCTTCTACTGATTCTTACAATTCTTGCAACAATGCAGAACAAGATTTTAATCATTAAGGCTGCATGTTCTGATATAATAGCACATGGGTCCACGTGTTCACCTGCAAACTTAAAATCCAATAAACTCAAATAATGAAAAGATGGGAAGTCTAGCTTCTTTCAGGAACTTGATAATGTGCATTTTAGTACATTCCTGAAGGAAAGATCTTGAGCTTAGCTCTTTGAAGTTATGCATAACAAGTAAGTAGTTCTTTGTTGTAGTCCATATAACTATCTTATTTTCTGCTTCATTTCCTACTTTCCAATTTAACATTCCTCATATTAGTAATAAGACCTTGACTACTGTTTCTATTTAAGCCCTGTACGTTCTTTCACTCATCAGTGGTCTGTCATGCAAGTAAAATTTTCATAAATTGAAACTGTAGATAACTTTCTACAGCACAGCAGAGGGATCCCTCATGTAAAATCAAAGCTAACAGCTAAATTCCTTGGAAAAGTTTTGGGCTTTCTTACTGTGCTGTTTGCTAACTGTTGATGTGGACAGATTACAGGGTTATCAATGTCAAAATATTCTTGTCTTAATGTACTTGTGAGGACTGAAAGACAGAATAATCTTGCCATAACTCACATGAACATAGAGAAATTATAATCTGTCCAGGCTTGTCTGATCTGTAACTTGATCAACATGAGGGACAAAAAGGTTTTGTGGATGTGTGACAGCTTCAGTGACACACTGGTACATGCAAGTGCTCCTGCCTGAATTCCAGTGGGTTTGTGCTGTTATCCACACATAAGGTTTAACTCCAGCATCACCAAACCAGAACTTGTCAGCTGCCTTTCAGTGGGAGTTTTGCCTGAGAAAAACAGCATAATTTGCCTTTTCTGTATGCTCTTTTTGCAGGTTACTGGAAAATTGTTTAGGTTTACATTGAATTAATTTAAAAGTCCCTATATTTTTTTTCCCCCAAGCAGCAGGACTCAGATTTTGTTCCCCTATCTAAGAGTACTTTCCAAGCTGACAATACTCTTTTGGAATCTGTAAATTTTGTGGAAGAAACTTAATGTGTGTTAATTTACTTAAGTAAAGAAACAATTATCAAAGAAGCAGGAGAATCATGGAGAACAAAGTGAATGTAAAACATTTTGGGGTTAGGATGCCATTACTGTGGTTTAGTACTTGCATGGCACTGTCCCACAAGGCCTTGTTGTCATGGACATGGTCACATGCAATAGGAAATGCTCTGTGTGTCTTTGGGTCTACTCACATAAATTAGACCTGAGAAGTATCTCTCCCTTAGGTTGTGCAGCACGGAAGCTTCATTGAGGCAAGTCAGCTCTGCCATGTCCTCCACTTTGGAGAACTTTGGAGGGTTCATCTTCTGGATGTCATCCTTGCTCAATGTCACTTTCTTTCCATTTTCTGCCAGTTCAACTGTCACCTCATCCCCTTTCTCTTCCTTGATACTTGCTGCTTCAAATCCATGTTTCTCTGATGGAATCCAAACCAGTTTCTTTGCTGACCAGTCAGCCTGGGCAAGTGGGTTGTTGATGAAGTTTTTGTCCACAAAGAGGAATTTCTCATCATCGCTGAGAGGTTTTTGAGCCATTTTGACTCAGCAGACACCTGTTGAGGAAGCAAAATATTCTGCTTTAAAGGGATAAAGGAAGGCAAATGTGGAGACATTCCTGACAAAACACATTTACCAAATCTGCCACGCAGTAGGTCCACAGCACTATAGGTCCTGTGTCATATCTCACATTTCCATGTGGATACTGAGTGTGCAGTGATACTGTCAGAACTGCACCAGGATCAGCAGCTGAACACCTTCCTGCAGCCTCAGCTCTTGCCCATCACAAAGTTAATTCAATTCAGACAAATACAAAATTTCCCATCACCCAAATGCTGTTGGGTGCATACTGAAATATCAGTGCAATAATGAAATAAACAGTAGAAGAATGGTTCCCAGGCTGTGTTCCAGCAAGGACAGAAATGAACCTTTCTTGCAAAGGACTATTTCAAATCACTTAATACCATTTCATTTGGAGAACAATAAGATTAAGACAAGGTCAACAGAAAAAGCAGAAAAAAATGTTGTTGTCAACACTGCTGGTGATGGAGAAGTAATTTAGAGTTAGCCCCTCCCCATGGGTCAGACACTAGGAGCTGATAATTTATGAAGGGTAAATGTCTGTCACATGAGAGAGAGAAGAAATGAAACAAGCCTGGAAATTGCCTCAGCTAAATGATACTCAGATCCATGATGCTCAGACTGGAAGAATGATGCATCAGCATCGTGCAGTCACACATGGATAAAGCAGCTGGATGTATCTGCCCCATTGGCGAGAGGTGGGAGAGTTTAGGCTGCTTTGCACGGTGCTGAGACAGGAGGCAGCTGCTCTCCTGCTCTGCCCACTGAAGTTTGGATGTGGCTGCAAGATCTGTGCTGATAGTGCTGGAGCTTTGTAAGTGTTCTGCTCTATCCCATGGGGGCACAGGTCTAAATGAAGGAGAGAGTACACAGAGGATTTGTGGTTTGCTCCAGGGCAGAAAGAGTGTGCTGGTTGGGAAACCTGCTGTGCAGAGAGGAGAGCTGGGGAGGAACTACAAAGAGTGTGCCCAAGAAAAACATGTCTAGGAGACAGAGGCTGTTTCATTTCCTTATTGAGAATGAATTTAATATTTACAGCATTCAAACAAACATGAATCTGGAGGGAGCTGGGAGAACTGACCGCTAAAGATGTCAGCAGTCAACCCACGAGCAGGACAATATTTCTAACGACCAAGCTCTGTGGTATGTAGCCAAATGAACACCCTGTGCTCTGGGAGTATCAGAGCTTGCTTTCCAAATATTTGTCCCTGAAACCTTCCCACAGATTAAGGTTTTTTTGCAAGGCCACACTCTCTGAGAGGTCTGAGAAGGAAACATGCAGAAGGTGACATAAAGCTTAAAAACAACACTATGATTTTTAGAGGTGCCCAAGAAGGTTAGATGATATCCCACTGAAATCTAGTGGAAATTAGATGCCCCAGCTCTTTAAACTCCCTTGATAATCGTCTTGTCTTAAAAAAAAAAAAAAAAAAAAGCAAAAAAAAAAGCTAAATGTGCTGTTCTAGAGCCTTGCCTGGAAACCCCAAAGAGGAAAATTCACCCAGATAATCCATGCAGGTGCAATGTGTGAGGGAGACCCTGTGCACTGCCACTGGCCCCTGAGCAGTGCTCCCCGCCTCAAGGCTCTGTGAGGGAGCATCTGTAGGATGTGGCCCTCCGCTCGCTCCCAGGAGATTCTTGGAAGAGAGCAAGAGGAAACTATTTGACCTCTGTGTGGATTAAGGCAGAAAATGCTCCCTGGCTGCCAAGAGGGCTGGTAGAGCTGCACAGTTCCAATAATGGAGATGGTATTCTCTCCAGCTGAGCTCTCCAGCTGGCGGCTGCGGGGGGAAGCTGCTGCACAGGGGTGCCATGGAAGCACTGCCCCATCCCCAGGGCTGCAGCTCCCGGGCATGGGGCTCAGGGAGCTGCAGGAGCTGCCCTGGCCTCTCCCACTGCCCTGGAAACAGGCAAGGCATGTTCTCCACCCCACTGCCCCAGCAGCGTGGGAGAACTGCTGCAGCAGTGGGGACCGGGATTTCAGCCCATCCTATGCCCAGAGGAGAGCTGTATGGCCATGCTGAAGCATCAGAAAGGTTGGATAGTGCTACCTGTGCCTAAATGCAAGCTGACAGCACTTTTATATCAATAGGAATTAGGTACTGCTGTCAGAAACACCAAAAATGAGACTGAACTGCAGAGCTGAGCTTCATGGGATCATATGCTGCTATTCTGAGGCTGCCCACAGAAAATGATGATGAAAATCAAACTGCCAAATCATCCCAACCATCCACCTCAAAAACTCTTGGCCTGTCTCAAAATATGTCACTGTGGGACATCTCAGAGGTTTGTCTGTTCTGTTCCCCAAGGACCAAGGGAAGGTTCCTTTCTTTGTTACATGCTAAGTCAAAAACATCTTCCACTGATTCTAGCACGAAACTGAGAGCTGGTATTTGACTATGTTCTCTTACTTCTTCCTGTATGTACACAGCAAGGTGCAGAAAGTTTTAAATTCAATCTTTTCAAAGCACGATCCATTGGGAAGGTATATAAGGTAGAATGAACTGCAGAACTTGGAAATACAGGTTCTTATTCCCTAGATCCAAGCACTAGGACTAGTTTGAATATGGTAAGAATAGATCCCCTACAAGAACTAGTGAATAGACAGTCTGAGCTGGATCCCAGAACTCCTCTGAAACACAATGAGGAGAAAACATGGATTTATGTGAACAGAACTTTTCATGACTGAACCTCTGGAATCTAAGGATAAAGTTTTAGCAGCTTCTGACTATCACTGCAATAAAAAAGGAAATGCAGTTACGAAATGTGGATTGATGGATATTAAAAATTGAATTTATTTATTAATGTGCACTGTTCATTTTCATTATAAAGGAAGGTCTTCCATCTGAATGGAAGGGGCAGAATACAAGCTCCACAAACTCAACTAAATTTGTCCTAGTGAGGACTAATGAGCTGCTAATGAGGTGCTGAAGCTTTCTGATTAATAATTGGCACTATATCTTCTGGTCCATCTCTGATCAAGACTGCACTGCACTGGACCAGTATGTGACTGATACTGGAAAAATGGGCCAAGGGCTCCCATTTTTCCAGTATTAGTCACATACTGGTCCAGTGCAGTGCAGTCTTGATTTTTTCCCATTTGCTGTGAAAGCAAAATTCCTGGGTTTCACCCATAGGACTGGCTGAGAGAAATGGAGACCTCTATCCATGTGCAAGAGGTGGTAGGAGGTTCTCATCCAGTTAGCCCAAATCATGTACGAGAGTATACATTTTATACCCAGAGGTGAGTTATCCTGAGAATGGGATGAGGAAAAGCAATCACAAAAATATTATTGATATGAAGTTTCTTGCCTTAGAATTGTGCCAAATTACAGCTAACCTGATCCATTTGTTGTACCTGTCTAACACACAAACATACATGGATACTTCCACAGCTCACTCTGTTCCTCTGTCTGCTCTCCCACTATGGAGATATCTGGCTGATCTTCACTGTCTTTTCCCTTTTCATGTTAATAACAGAACCTGAATGCTGTCTTTATAACTAGTTTATCCTGAGTATATTATTTCAAGGATGAAATATAAATATTCCCAGGAAGTGCACTTCAATTAAAAGGTTATTGGCCAAGCAGAATTGCCTCCTGAGTCGGTGCTTGGAGGGACTGCTTTTCTCCTAAGGAAAAGATAAAGGACACTTCTCCCTTCCTCTGCAGGATGTGCATGTCAATATAAAGCCTTATCACATCTGTACAGGGAATAATTATTGCAACAGAGGAACATATAACCAATTATTTTCAAAAACCAAGTCCTGCTCTCATGAGTAGTTTCTGGCAGAAGAGTGTAGCACTAACCTGCTCTTGACTCAAACTGCATTTCTTGGGCTACAGTAATTCTTTACTATGATTCTTTCCAGTTTCCTTATCTTTTACTTTTCCAGTACTTAACTGAATCATCCAACTGAGCACTGCTTGGAAAAAAAGATAATCTAGGGGTGAATCATAACCTCGTGACCTTCATCTGGGAACTGGAATTTCCCAGCATTGACAGCTTTATCCTGAGCACTGCTATCAATCCCCCCGGCTTTTCACCATTTTTTGGTAATGCATTCTCCGTATATTTCAATCAAATTGTCTTTAAGTGCCTCAGTTTATAATAAAGTCTTCTCACCTTTGTTAATGTGAGTTACTACGTAACTCTGACTAAACACTTGATTAATTTTCTAATTTTCAAAAGAAATTTGCCCTAGTAATTTCCAGTGTTATAAACTGTAAAAAATCAGAAAATAAGGGGGAAAAAAGGGATAGATTTCCTTTATCAGGAAAATACCAGATATTTCAAATTCTTTTAATGTCATTCTATCAACTAAATCAAATTCTGTATATTAATTGTAATTCACAAATAATCCATAATTTAACTGGACTTTGCACAATTTGGAAAGCTGTCTCTAGCTCTTGGCTTCTCCTAAAATTAACATGCTTAAAAGCCATCAAATTTGCAACTAATAAGTCTCTATGATTTCCAAAGCATTGGGATCTCTGCATACATCCCCACGCTGCCTTTTATGGAGATGTTCTGCTCAATACTCGCCGTTCCGCAAAAATGTAATGATAACAAATTCAAAACAAATACCTTTTAGGGACTAGTGTGTCAATTGCAAATGAGATAATAAAATTCATTGTTTACATCCAAGCGAACACGGCCAGGGCAGAATCGGGCACTGAACTGAAGTGACAACTTAATCAGAGCTTTGCTCTCGGGGCGTTCATCAGTTCAGCCCTGCCTGAGTGGCCTGAGGGAAGGGGGAACTTGGGGAGTTCAGCGAGTCAGTCCCGCCAGACAATCCTGCTGCAAACTGCCTGTCAGGGCAAAGCGGGGACTGAGGGACAAGGTGGGCTTGTTTTTCAACAAGTGTTTTTACAAAAGGTTTTACTAATATCTATGTATTATACTTATTATACTGAAAATATCTCATGATGCTTTTTAATTATGCAAACATATATGCCTTTCACGTAAATATCAACATTTTTATAGGTGTGCATGCACACATACACAGACACACACACGTAGGTGAAAGAAGCCCGTCAACCTCTGGGACGGCGCTGAAGCTGCTTTCTGCACTGCCATCTACTGTCGTCTTAATTTACTCATGGGATTTTCTTAGGAGTTTGTTGCTTTGTTTTCCATTTTTAAAAAAGGCATGTCACCTTTGAAATTACTGTAGTTCAGTATGTTGTCAGATTAGTTTTTTTTTTTCTTCAGATTTGTTCCCAGCTTATTAAAAACATATATATGTAATGCTGGGGCATTTATGTAAAAGCAATTCCATTCCTTCTTCTAATTTTTAAGCATTTTTCCTGTTTAAAGAACAAGTTACCGATGAACTGATTATTTTATTTGGTTGCACTTTCTTTCAGCAGTCCTTTATTAGGACTGAGAGGTTAGGAACACTTAAAGAAGGTCAGCAGCTCAGGCTTTTCATTCCCAAATGCCCGAGTGATGGTTGCCTGCAGCAGTACCTGTGAGCACCTGCACTGCCCTGCACCTTGTGGCGGCATTGCTGCCGGCTCGGAGCACGACTCCTCCTGTGCAGCCGCTGTCTTTCAGGCTCGACCCAGCAATGGCAGTGTTAGCAGTGACTAGAAGCAGGCTAGAACATCTGTGCCCGCTTTCAGGCATGCACAGTCTCTACGCATTTTACGCAGAACCCAACCAGTAACACACAAACCCTGACAGATCACCTGATGGGTCTGTTCCCATCGCCAGGTTAATGCTCCAAATGTGTTTGCAGAGCAGAGTAAGAGTTAACTCGCCAGATTCCCCATCCCAAAGTGTGGGAGCCCCCAGCCCGGTCCCCAGCAGGGCCCTTGCCCCCGTGGTACTCACAGGTGTCCAATTGGGGGAGCAGAGTGAGTTGCAGATACAGCCACCAGCCGGGACAGCCCAAGTCCTTGCTGCCTTTGCAGCCTCCCTATATAGAGGAGGAGAATCTTGTCAGTGGGGAGGGGCCCTGGAAACCACCTCCTGCTGGAAAATCCTTTTGGTACCTGGCTTGAAAAACACAGCCTGAGCCAATAACCTTGTTCACAGCAGGGCCTAACCCTGGGCTGTGGCCCCTGCCCCGAGCCACTTTTTAGGGAAGCAGGCTGATTCTGGCTTTCAAAAAGATGTATGAAAGGGGTGTCCCTAAATCACAAGTTCAGGGTTTCACCCTTTTTCCCTGCTCTTTGACAAAACAAATGGACCTTTAACTCCTTCCTGCCTTGGCAGTACCCCTGCCCCTCATGGCCCTGTGCCTAGAAGGGCAAAGGACAGGTCAGGGGCCCGTGTGGCACGGGATGTTTCCTACCCACTGTCAGTGCATTTCGTTGGAGCTAAGTCCCTGAGTTCCGGGGTTGCTTGGGCAAAGAGGGTTATTCCTAACACAGCAGGACTCTGTAGGTGGACATGGCTCTGGGTCTCCCTGTGTTTCTGTGACATTTGGAGCCTGGGGCTGGTTTAAGCCTCCTTTACCGCTGGGAAATGAGAGGGTTGTTTGCCACCTTCCCAGCAGATTTGCCGAAGTTCCTTTTGCGATCCAGTGTGCAGCTCAGTTCTTGAGAAAGGACTGTCAATACTTGCTCATATATAAGAAATATCTCCCTGTGTCCGTAAATGTAGGAGAGAAGTGATGAAGAGCTGGGGGGCACAGTCCCTGGTGTGCACGGACAGAACAGGGAGCAGGCACCGTGTGCTGGCAGGGAGAGGAGGATAGGCTGCAGGGGTTAGGGAGTGATCTGCTCCTCATCAAACCTTCCTCACACCGCCCAAACCTTCAGTCCCTAGCTGTCCCCCCTCCTTCCTCCCCTAGTAGCCAACAGCCTTGTGCAGTAGGACCTGTGGATGGAGATATCCCAAAAAGGGAAAGCTAGGATCCTCTAGGAATTCCCATCAACGTGCCAAATACAAAATACCGAAACAACCCCCTCTCAGCAACAGACTAAATATGGTGTATACCCAAAGGATCTGAGCACAGGCCTGAGTGAAATTATTTCTCTTTACATCAACAGCTCTGTCTTCTCTGGAAAATAAACCCTCCTGGGGAAGATGGATGGGGCTCATATTGGTCCCATCATCTTAAAAAAAATACCTATGAGGGGAGGCTGGCCTGAAAACTTCTGCTGTCACTGGGTCAGGAAGTTGGAAGTGTGATAGACCTGTAGCTCCTTCTAGTTCTGGCCAGTGGTGAAAAAAAATGGGCAAAGAGGAGAGAGGGAAAGAGCCCTGGGGTTTCCGCTCTGCAACATTTCAGAAGTATCAGATGCAGGGTCAAGTTTGGGCCTCAGCTGGAGAGGACCAGATTTGCCAGGGCAGTGACACAGTCCCAGAGGTCACCCTGTTGTGCCAGAGGGAGGGTTGGTGTCTGCAGTGGTGTGGGGCTGCCATGGAGCCATGCAGAGCTTTCCAGGACCCAGCAGCACCATATCAGACCTGTGCATGTGTGACTTTGTTGGACCAAAGCCAGAGAAATGATCACCACAACATAAATCCAAGAAACTTGTCCTTGTTAGCAGAAAGTTCCTCACAGGGCAGGGTAGTTCACCCTATTTTGCTATTTTCCCCTGTGGTTTCTTTATCGCAAACTTAGCTTTTAATTAGAAACACAATGAAATGCAAAGGAATCCTCTGAAAAGTATGATCATTTTAACATTCATCAACCTTATCCTAAGAAGTTCCTTTTAAACACATGCAGCTGTTTCACAAAACCAGACACATTATAATAGTAGCTTAAAAAGGAGTGGAAATTATTCTGGCTGGTCTGCAAACCACTGCACATGCAGGCTTGCTGCCCGAGGAGAGAGTTTAACAGCAGCAGTGCTGGGGGTGATATATGATGTGACATTAAATGGAGCTGGGAAGTCCAAAAAAATATTACTGCTGGTACTGAAAGAGTTTCACTCTCAAGCCATGTGGGGTAGGAACTGATAAATGCAAGCATGGCTTCCAAACTTCACTTAAAAGCTAATGTAAGAATATACTAATCTGACAGCCTGGTTGGGGGTTCCTGAAAGTTGGGGTGTTTGTTTTAAACCAAAGTTGCCTCAAAATGAAAGCTGTGGATTCCCAGCAGATGATGAGCTCGTGACAAGAAAATAAGCTTTGTTTAACCCCCCTTGATTTATTTATTTAATTACTTTTCTAGAAAAAAAATAAAGTCTTGAGCAGCCTACCCTTAAATCTCTTCCTACTGAATTTGCACTGTAAATATTGTGCTTGGGAAAAAGAAAGAGGACCCAAGAAGGAAAGAAGTGAACTCTTAGCTGCCTTACCATGGTGTAACCTAAACACAAGAGAGGGGAAAAAAGAAAAGCAGAGATAGTGATGTTAGTTTGTTAAATAAAGCATCAGGTAAGCAATTTTTGTTTCACTTAAGAATGTTTTTACTTAAGTTTTACCAACCATGTTTCTCTGTAATGTGACTAGAACACGTAATTGTACTGGTCAAGCTGTGCCCATGTAACAGGAGGGACAGTCGGTGTCCAAGGCAGGACAATCAATCTTGAGAACAGTCTGATGAGGGAAAATACTCGGCAACTGCTTGATGTTTGTGTTTAACGCTGGCTGCAGGTGGTCAGGTGAACACTGTGAAGTGCACAGAGCAGGTCTGAATCAGCTGCTGCTCAAAGGGTGTCTTTGCAAGTGTGAACAAACCTTTTGGGGTTTCTTTTCCAAAACGTGATTACCCAAGGATAACCACTGCTCCGGAAAACTGATCCGGTGACACCGAGATTGGGTGCCTGATGCGAGGGTGCTCAGGAAGGAAAATGTAACTTACTCCTCAGAGGGAGCTGATAAAGCTTAAAAAAATCTGCCCTGTGCAGCACAGAAACGAAAACCTCTGAAACAGCATGGCTGCCCTGCAGTCTAGAGACACAGTTTGCTCTCATTTGAGGGGAGAGCAAAAATTTGGTCTTTAAGATTTATTTTTAAAACTTGTGGGTTAAGTTCTTCCAAAGTTCTTTCCAGATCTGATATCCACACCAGCCTTCACTGGCTCCTTGTCACCTTCACTTGTGATAACGTGCTTAGACAACAAACAGCCTCTTTTAATGGAATTCCCTCCATAATGCTCTTGGTTCATGTTCTATCTCCAACAAAATTCCCAAATGCATTTTGCTGTTTAAAGACCCCAAACTTCTATATGCTTCTATATATTTTTTTTTCATTTTCTCTTGTCAGTAGAAAGAATAAGGGCAGTTAATACAAGACATCCCAGGCTGTAATTATGCAACTTCTGAAGTTAAGAATTTTTGTGTATGCTTACCCAGGTGGCAATTTCTTCTAAAACCTGAACCTGTGACTCCAGGACTATGAAACATTTTGATCTAAATATGGATCCCACCTTAAAATTTCAAGGAATGTGAAGTGCATCCACGTGGGAAAGATTTTGCAATTCCTCTTCACCCAGTAACTGGGCAGGCATTCTGACATTCAGAGGACTTGCTGTACGTCAGCATCTGGAAAGATACTCTCATATTTCATGTACTGTCAAGATAAATGCTAGACGATTAATAATATGATTAGACCAGTATATATTTTCATAGACATATTTCAAAGCTTTGTTGTAAGTAAATATCACTGGAAATACACTTTAATTTGCCTTTAGTTTGCTTGTACAATGACTATACTTTGAAACAAGAGATTGTTTCTAATCCCCAGACGTGGGCTGTGAGGGTATTGGGAATTAGATGAAATGCAAGTTGCACCCAGAGCAAACAGGCCAAATTCCACCCGCTGTCCCAAGGCAGTGTCTGTACAATGGGTGAATGCCCAGAGAAAATTGTCCAAAGATTCCCTTTGTTTTAAATGTATTTTGTCTCTGACTTCAGACATACACCTTTACCTCAAAGCTTGGTGAAGGATGCCCTTGTAGCAGCCTCTGCTTTCCTGACTGTGGAGAGAGGAGCCTGCTGAGCTGTGTGCTTGGGAAAGAGCAGGTACTAAACATCCCTTTGCCTTCTTAAGCCTAGGCAAATTTTTTTTTAAATTTCTACCACTAAAAATTTCCCAGGGAGCTCCATGGCACCTGGGCAGCATATGAATGACCTATGGTAGGAAGACAGAAAGCAGAAGCAGTGGCTTTGGCTACACTGAAACATTTGCATAGCAGAGAAGGTTTGAGCTTTTGTTTCAGAGCCTTTTTCTTTGCCCTTGAAAAGACAATTCAGAATCCAAACAATTTGATCCACTGCTTCGTGGAAAAACATGGGTCTAGCACTGAACTCCTAGAAAATCAAATTAAGAATTCAGGGCTGGCTCTTCAGCCCAGCAGCTGAAGGTGATGGAGGTGTGAGCACTGAGCACACAGAGATTCCCTCGCCTGATCCAGTGGTCAGCTGCCACTGCTGCAGAGGACTTACAGATGGATTTGATTGAGATTTATTTGCAAACACATGTCCTCCCCTCCTGGCAGCAGTCCTGAGACACAAATCAGCCAGCGGGGAGCTGCCAGCACTGCCAGTCACACAGAGGAGATGAGCTCAGAGCTCACTGCTGAGGCTTCAAACGGATAAACGCAGCCTCTCTGCAATTCCACATTAGAGTACAGGCTGCTTGGAGAAATAAAAGTATCCCTGCAGTGCTAACTGGGTCCAATCAAGATAAAGGCAAAATTTCACAGTGTGCACAACCTCGGGTCCTTTCAACTTCACAAACTGCAGGTTTTCTTCCTCTCTTCCCCCTCCACTGTACCATTTATCTAACAAAAAAGATTTTTAAGGACGTGATTCTAGAGATTTATTTATACAAAACTCAGTACCACTGGATATCTTTTAACATTTATGCATTTTGTTAAAATGAGAAGAGAAAAAATAGATGTCATTTTTTATGTACCACTGCAAATTTGACTTTTAAAATAAGTTACCATTTCAAAACATGTAAATACCTCAGCTAAAAAAGAGTTCTGGGAATCAGTAATCTACTATCAACTTTATTTTTAGCTTTGCCTGACTTTGAGTTTCATGTTGTTTGGGAAAAAAACCCCAGAAGTTCCTTACCCTCCCATTTACCCAGCGTTATACTGTACAATTTATAGCAACTCCAGATGGAAAAAACTTACTCCTGTTTATTTGCTGGCATGAAGATAAATATAGTCCCCATTTCCGGAGAATTAGAAACAAGTATCCCTCTAAATCACTTCCATTTTCTATTAGAATTTATTTTCCCTTACTTATCCAAAAATTGCAGCTTCTTTTTAAAAAGAATGATTAAAATGTTTAGTTTGAGCACTCTCAAAATACCACACAAGATAAAATTGAAAAGTTTTATTCAGAAACACAGGTAAAACACACGAAGATATAAGTGCAGAAATTATAAGTCATTATATAAAAATTTATTGGATACACCCAGTATATTCAGGTGCAATTCTAGACACAGGATTCACTAATGTGAGTCCCCATACAGTTTTCTTTCTATCAGCACTGGGGAAAGAGAGCTTTGCTAACACTTTTAAAACTGACAATAAGTATGACCTTGTCATCCTGTCTCATGAGTAGATGTTACAAGCTAAAATGGTCCCACTGGATTTATTGGAGAAATTTATGCAATGAAGAAATGTCCTAAATTAAATCTGACAGACCTTGGAATGAGAAATTAGAAAATGAAAGATATCATCTCTTTATACTTTGTAAAATAAGAGGCTCTTCAATGCTTGTGCCAGCCATCCTTCCTGGTTCTGGAATTCTGTCTGAAAATGAAACACAGACAAAAACATTCTCATTGTATCTGGAGGTCCAAGGTGCTCTTCTACTTGTCCAAGGTTATCTTATACTATTATCAACTAATTATCATACTATCATATTATCTAATTATCATATTATCTCTATGATGCACAATATCATCACAGAGAACCCAGGCTAAAAATAAATGTTTCCACGTAGCTGTAGAAGATACAAGCTTTGCACCACAAAGATTAGATTTCAGACAACTTCCAACTCAGCTGTAGTGAATGAGGTAAAGAAATGCCATATTCCACACCTTTTATCAGGATCCAGTCTGCTGGAATACTCATACAGCTAAATAAAAAAGAGGATTTTTAAAGTGAAAAGCAAGTTAGATGTTAAATAGGAGACTTGGCAGATTGAGTTTATGAATGGACTTGATTACTTGAATATGCAGCCTAATGAAAATAGCTGGATAATTAGTATTTTAAACTCACTGTCTTTAGGTCTCCACTAGCATACTCCACAAACAAAAGGAGAAAGTAATTTCAGAATATCTTTACTTAAAGGCTCAAAGCCTTAAAAATTTTATGGTTTTATTTAGTTCTAAAAGCAATGTGCTGTTGTGTCTTATGATTAATCCTGAGTTCTGTAACTAACTGTAACCAGTTAAATCTCCATGTGCAGTTATATTGGAGTCAACAGGGCAGGGTGACCCTGCAGAGTCAGTAGAAAGAAAAGTATACTTTAAAAACAATTCTCCTATACACTCAGTTTGTTTTAAAAATGGAGAAATTTCTGATACAAACAATTGTTTTCTAACAAAGATGTAATTTATAGCAGTTTTGGTATGGAAATTTTGTTTCTTCAGCCCCCTCTTCTGGCAGAAGAAAACCAGCATTGTCTCAATGAATTAACTGTTAAAAAACTGCTGGTACTTCTCACGCTTCTTAGATGTCAATAAGACCTCAGGCTTCATATTTTTGAAACTTTTGTATACAAAACAAATGGTTGGTAGTATGAACAGGAGAGTAATAAATTTTCACAGTAAAAAATGAAGCAGTATGCCAAGCAGACTCTTGGAAGGAAAAAACCGGACCAATGAACCTTTTCATTCTCTAGCTTAGGTGGTATTAATTGTAACCAGACCAAAAACAGACCAGAAAAGGCAAATAAGATTTAGCAGTGTTTACTACAGAGCAATGAACTTTGGGCCTAAGCTTTTGTGGCAAATAGGATATGAATTATGTTCTCAGAAAAGGTTTATGCCCATGTAAAGAACTGACAGCTAAAGAGTCAAGAACTTTCTATAGAAATTAGGTTAGAGCATATAAAGATATGCCCACTATTTAATATATTTTATTGGGAATTTAGGTTAAAATGTTGTATTAAATTCCCAGTATAGTGAGACTCTCTAGCTGACCCTTTTCAGATTTGTAATAATGTGAGAGAGTACAATTTGGCCAGGTGAACTTCTAGGGAAATGGTAAAGCCATTTGGTGCCAGATGAAAGCATTCCTTGCACAGAGCAGGAGGTACACAGTGTCCAGCTGCATGTTTATGCATGGTACAGGAAATCTACAAAAGTCACAGATTAAAGTTCTGCAAAAATGACATTGCACCCACCTTTTTGATTTCTCTCAGCAGGGGGTTTGCCAAGGTTCTGCTTTGGATATGTCAGCAAAGACACTTTTGGAAGGATATTCTGGGTACCTTCTTCTTTACCACCATGTAAGAAATGAGAGAGAATTCCATACAGGAGAGGTCTGCTTAAGGGCGAAATGACAAAAGTAGTCTATAAAGTCTATGAAATATTGAGCATTAAAAATACACCCTTCCCCCAGGACTTCTCAGATCTTAATATTTACTTCTACAATATGTACCGATGTCTTTAATGACTTAAAACACATCCAAGTATCATTACATAAATAAGCACAGACCTAAGCTCCCTGTGAACACCAACACTGCCCTAAAAAGCTCAGACTAAGAGACACTCTCCACTGAACTCCAGCTCCCCTGGCAGGTGAAGAACTGGAGCGTGTTGAGCACAGGAGCACAGATCCACATTCTCACCCATGGATCAGAAGGATCCACACATTCACAACAGATCAGACCTTGGAGGGCTATGGGTCAGTCCACCATGGCACATCTCAAACTTGGCCCTTCCTAAGCACCTGACAGGTTCAGACAGCACAAGCTACAGAGAATGCTGAACGTGTCTGAACCTGCTTCAGCCCTCAGGTCATTAATGCAGTTTTATTAGAGCACTTTGATTTTATATCTGATCTCACAGTAATCTTTTTATTGCTCCACACAGCAACTCATAGATACGCAAAGAGCAGATCTCCTTTCTGTAGAAAGCAGACTGTACTGGTAGGAGAGGTGTGTTTTGGTGAGCAAGGGTGCTATCTGGAGAATGCCAACATGTTGGCAGAATTCAGTGTTAGTCTGCAGTATGTCTGAAAATGACCCCATGTTTGGCAGCATGAAGCTGAATCCAGCACATGAGAACAGGCATGGGATTGGCCACATATCAATTGGTGAGAACATTTATATGTGATTCATAATAACACTAAAGAGAAAAATATACTAGTATACAGAATACAGAATATACTGTGCATTCCAAAATTCCTTCTTACACTGATTTTCCACTTGCATCTTCAACTATATTCAGCTCTTTGGCAAGAAATTGTCTATCCAAGGGCACTTCAGGCTGGCCGGATTCTGGAAAACAAAATCCCTGAATCTTAAGACCGGTAAGAAAAATGTCACCAATTAACAGAAGACTTCAAAAGATCCTGAGAGCACACACCTCCCTTTTAGACTATTAATAACCAACAGTGTATTTTAATTTCACAAAACTCAAGCGTAAGTGATTCATACTGGTATAATTTACAATAGCACATTACAATTTTTATCATCACTCTTAAAGAATCTAAGAAGAATATTAAAGCCTTACAGTATAAAGATATATTTATCAGGCAAACAACTCTTTCTCTAAACTCTACTCTCAGGCATTTCAAGAAATTTGAGTTTGCAGGCTGTTATCAAGTTTTCTTGCTCTTGCATCAACTACTGTGTCAAACAATTTACCCCAAGGGTAAAGGAGCAGAGAGCAAGTTTTCTTGAAAACTAACAGAGTGATTTGGCTTAATGCTGCAAGTAGAGCTGTGGAGAGGTAGTTTGCACCCTGTTAATTCCCAAGGGAAGACAAGATTATGCAGCTTGTCTTGTTACACTTACTAATTCCATAATATCAATGGAATTATTCAACCAAACAATCACTGATTATTATGACAGCGATGATACAAATTCATTGCCACTACCTGCCGTCAAAACAGATGCTGTGTATTTATACTTGTTGTACTCCAGGTATTCCCGAATGAGCTCGTTGATCAGGAGGTTCTCCCGGGGCAGCGTCGGTCGCGGCTCACTCCGGTCGTCCAGGGCATTGAACACTTCAGCTCTGATCCTCGCTTTGATTTGGGCAAGAGCTCCTCTTTTTTCCAGTGTGTCCTTTAAAACTATCACCGTAAAAACGGCGCGTTAATTTAAATGCAAACGCGTTCAAGCAGCAGCATTAATTAGCCCCGCACAAACAGAGTTTTGGCCTGTGCCCAGTGCAGCAGCGATAAGGTATCTGCACCTGTGCACGTGCCACTTCCCACCAGTCTAGGCACGTCACAGATAAAAAGTTAAGCCTTCAGAGAAGTCACGAATGCAATTTTTTTGTTTAGTTGCAAGCATACGTTCTGGCAGTTTAAGAAGTAGGTTGTTACGGCACTACGATGCGTTTAATACTGAAGTATACTGAAATACAGCCCACGGTACATGACGGGGGCAGCGCCGAGGGACAGGGACAGCGCCTGCGGCAGCTCTGAAACCCATCCGGGTGGCCGCGGAAGGCCGGGCCGCCCTCTCGGCGTCCCGAGACATCCCCGGCCCCGACCCTGACCTGCTTTGAGCTCCGCCACCGTCGCCATGTCCGCGCCGGGACCCGGATGGCGCCGTGCGCACTGCGCAGGCGCGGGGCTGGGCGGGAGCGCCCTGAGGGGACAGCGTGGGGCCGGGAGCTCCCTGAGGGGGCAGCGCGGCTCCCATCCGGCCCGTGAGGGAGTGGGAGCTCCAGAGGATCTCTCTGCTGCCAGCGGCCCGGGAGCAAGGTCGTGCCGGGATAGAATAACCAGCATCGGCAGCGCCTGCGTGCTGCCCGTGGAGCTACCTCTCGGTGTCCTGCTGTGACCGCAGTCCAGCCCCGTCAGCCGGGCTGAGTGTCAGGGTTGCCGTGCTTTCTCCCTCTGTATTTTCAGAGGTTGGCAAAGGAAACATGGAAAATGAGCGAGAATTTCTCCCATGTGTGTAACGGAGGAGTTTTGTACCGAGTCCCTGACAGATGTACTGTTGATTAAAAGGACTGGCCAAAGCCGAGCTACTAATGAAAAGGACTTGCCAAAATGTAACTGTATACGGGGTGTTGTGCAAGCCTGAGGATCCCTGGCGTGACTAGAGGCTTGTGTGTGTGCTTCGTGTTGCTGGGATGAGTCAAGAGTGTTTATTTTGTCAATGCATTAAGTATTTCCCAAAGGAAATGCAGCCGCTGTGGGTGAACAAACTGGATTTGCTATTGTCTAGATGGAGCAGCCTGCTGGGGCTTGAAGGAAAATGTGAGTCGTCTTAGGCAGTAAAGCCTAAGACAAGTGCTGGGGTTGGGGAGGTTGTTAGGATTGTTCTGTTTTTTACATTTCCTCTCAAAGCAAATATTTATACGACAGTCTTCCAGAGCATCTCTGGTAGAGGTCAATACATAAAATTTAGGAAAATCAGAGGTGATGGTGAAGTCAATGTGTTTCCTTAGCCCAGCAGTCGCTGTCAGTGAGTCAGAGCAGTGCTCGCCCCTGGCCACCCTGAGCCTGCTGCCCGAATCCCCAGGGTGACTCTGGGGACAACAGCTGCTTATGTTCAATGTTACAGCATTTTCACCGTCTAAACATGTTTCTCCACATTCTTCCAAACTTTTCCATGACCTTGTGAGTCACTCTTCTATCACACCCTGTTGATAAGTTGTTGGTTTTCCACACCGGCTCAATTTCCTGTCCTGCTTGTATTTGTATCCTACAAAAAAAAGGTCATACAGAATTTTGTGTGGTTCCTTTTTCTTCTTGCTAGTCAATCTCCTTTTAAAACAAGACTTCAGTTTCTATTTCTTGTATTAATCTGTGTTTTAAAAGATGCTGCTACAACAATGGTTTGTGAAATCCACGTTCAGTGACTTTCTGGTACTCTGACACCTTGGTTCTGCATCTCTGCAAGTTTGGCCGTGTGTCAGCTCTGGTTTTTCTCCTCCAGAATAAGTATTTTGAATCTGTTATATTTTTCTTCTGAACTCTTTTGCTTCCTCTCACATTAATTATTTATTCTGTATATAAACTGTGCTTTGGTTTACAAGGAAATAGAATTAATTGGAAGAGAACTAGTTTGAGGTGGAAATCCAAGAATCATTATTTGAGGAGAAACATCATTGACATGGAGCATGGTGATTGGTGACATTGGAACAGTCTGAGGCTGAATGTGAAACTCAAATTTTGTTAGTCTTTTAGCTTACAGTAATATCTTGAGAAAAAACATAGGTAAAAATGTATCTTTCTAGACACTCCTCACTTCATGCTTATTTACTGTCTTTTGCATGTAAAAATAAAGGGAATCATACTTGAACATTTAGCTGTTCTCTAGCAATACTATAAAGATTTCAACATGATATGAATTAAGGTATGGGTTAAACTGACAAACTGGTAGAAATTCTGACACCCAGTGTGTGTGGTTTGACCTTTCAGTGATGATTCTGTTCCATTCATCAGTGCAGATGGGAGCTGGATTGGGCTGGACTCAGCTGCTGCTGCTCTTTGACCTGACACCCTGAGAATGCGGGATCCAGGGGGATACACCAGAAAAACTGTGAGATGGACAATCTGGCCACCACCAGTACAGCTCTGAAACTGCAGCTCTGAAAGTGCAGGTGAATACAGAATCATGTGATATATTTTTTGTATGTGCGATGCCTGCTTTTAAGTTATACATTAAACAAAAAAGGCATGTCTCTTTTTAACAACTTTGTTACCATAATTACCCTGGATGGACAGAAGCACTTTAAATTGAGGTTTGTGTGATTAAAGATTTCAGATGGTACTGCAGAGTACTATATAACCACCCTGCTATTTCCTGCAGCATGTGATGCCATTCCTACATATGTATCACCATACTCCAGCTCGTCTATTCTGGTACAGTAGTCAGGCGAGCTGACTGTAGATTTAACTGGTGCATTTTAAGTAGGATGTGAAGAGTACACCGTGAGACACAACTCAATGCAACCACAGGGCTGTGCAGTTAGCTCA
The DNA here is from genome assembly GCA_013400495.1 of Nicator chloris. Taxonomy (NCBI): domain Eukaryota; kingdom Metazoa; phylum Chordata; class Aves; order Passeriformes; family Pycnonotidae; genus Nicator; species Nicator chloris. The sequence continues at coordinate 116,126 of WAAE01001595.1, read as the reverse complement.
ACTACTATATATTTTGATGCAAACCTGGTTGTGGATGAAGTTGTTTTGGTTCTGTTCGTGCTAGTCAACTTGAACTAGTTTAGGGCATTGAAACCAGTACAACTGGTTCACACTGAGAAGTGAGCTATTTGAAGGTGAGCTTAGGCTTTCCCTGGGGCCTTTCCCTAGGACTCTGCCTTGGCTCTGTCCTGCGGGGCCCGGGTGCCAGTGGGGCACTGCTGTACCTCTCCTCGAGGGATACGTGCGGAGCCTGTTCCCAGGGGCCGGAGCAGTGCCACGGAGAGGCAGATGCCATCATGCCCACCGCTGGCTCCGGGCGAGCCCGGCGGGCAGGTGCGGTGCGGGTGCGAGGCGCAGGACCCTGGAGGCTGCTGGGGCAGCTGACCCGAGCAGGCGGGCGCGCCTGCAGTGCTCTGGAGGCAGCGATTCCACCCCGGGTACGCCGCCGGGGATGCGGAGCATTTCTGCATTAACAAAGGCACGCGTCGGGCTCCGGCAGAGGCTCCTGGGCCCGTCGTCCACCCCGATGCGGAGGCGTTGGTGGCCCCGCGGACGAGCCCACGCCGGCGTTGCGGGCGCACCCCGGTGCCCGCACGCGGCACTGACCGGCGGCCCCCCCCGGCCGAGGCGGGGCTGCGCAGCGCGGGCGGTGGCGGCGCTGGGCTCGGTATCCCCGTGACGAGGAGCCAATCAGGGCTCCGAGCTGGCGCTGCCAGCCCGGCCCCGCCCGCCGCCGCTCGGGCAGGACAGCTGTGCACGGGGAAGCGCTGCCGCGGGAGCCTGCGGTCGCCTCGCCGCGCTCCATGGGGATCGAGAGCTTCTGCAGCGCGGACGCTTCCGAGCCCTTCTGGGTGAGCGGCGGGATGGGGCCGCGGCGGCTCGGGTCGGCAGGCGGTGTTGGCACGGAGGGATGGCGGGGAGCCGGGTGGGGCTGGGGTGGTGACGGAGCCCGAGGGGGCTGGCCTGGCAGCGGGGGAGCGGGAGCCTGCGGTGCAGGCGGTCCCCTAGGCAGAGCCCGGGGGCTGCGGTGCGCCCCGGCCGTGCGGGGCGTGAGCACCGGCGCGGAGCAGCCGCGGGCCGGCGGAGGGGCCGGGCCGTGCCGGCAGCTCGTGGTCTCCGCCTGGGCGCGATGTCCCCACGGCCGGGTCGCGGAGCGGGCGCTGGCGCGCCTCGTGTGCGGGGCTTCCGGCAGGGAGATGCCTGGAGGGGGGAACTGGCGAGGGGCTGCCTGCCCGGGAGACTGGGAACGAGCTCTGAGTAGCCGGAGCAGGTCTCTGCCCACGCGTTTGGCCGCTCGGCTGCGTTACTCGGGGCCGTGCGGGTAACAACAATAACGGTGTCTGACGGCTGCCGTCACACGAGAGCGGTGCCCGTTCTGAAGGAGGCCACAGACGCGCTTCCCGCAGCTTTATCTCGTGTTTGTGCAGCAGTGTTTTCGCTCTTCCTTGACGAAGAGTGGTGAGCGCAGGTGCTGTGCGTGGACTGAAAGGCAGCTGTGCACAGGTGAGCGATGTGGGGGCGGTGCGGTGGGGTCTTGCTCAGCTGAGACGTGCGTTCCTGTGCGGGAGCACACGGGTCCTGGCAGCAGCGAGGCACCTGAGAGAGCAGGACCGCAGTGAAAATTCATCTCAGGAGCAAACTGGTTGTGTGGAGGAAGGGAGGAGCTGGAAGTTAGGAAAGTAAATGTGGAGTGAGAGCTACTGAAGTCAACATAGGGAAGAGAGCTACTTGTGTATTCATCGGATGTTTGCCAAATAGTTTTGAACTAATGAGCTGCCTGACTAGCAAAAAAATAAAATGGAATCAGCTGTCTCAATAAATACCATTGTACTATTTATCTCAAGAACCATTAGGATATTACTGGACTAAGATTTTTAAAATCATTAAGGCTAAGATAATTAGTTTTTTCCAGCTGATCAAAAGTGACTCTGCTAACTTGCTTTTATATTGCTTATACTAATATTTCTTTTCTGCTATTTCTCAGGTTTTTCAGAACTGCCTAAATTATGAGTTGTCATTTTACATATTTTTTTCTCTTCCCTAGAATAAGACTTTTCATTTGGAGGGCTTAAGAGAATACATGTTTCAGAATGTGTTTATGGAAAACCTGACTTGAGATGGTAGGACTGTGAAAAAGAGCTGCCAGCTCATTCTTTGAGCTGTGGAAGTGTAACATCAGGTCGAGAACTACACATAGGGTGTTGGAAGCAACTAGTTTATATAGGATTTCTGGCAGCAGATTCTTTTAGTAGGAAAACTGTTCTCATTTATGTGTCTTACAGCCATTTCTGGTATTTTTGTAAAAACTACTCCATACATTTTTTCCAGTAGTTGCATTGATTCCTAATGTTTTGGGATGTCATCCTTCTCCAAATCACATGGACTCTGCCTTTCATTTCTTCCAGCTAAAGATCTTATGGGTGTAGTCATTTGATTTCTGGGTTCTTCTGATCCTGCAGAAGAATAATTGTGCATTTCAGTGAGGGTTAGATATGCCTGGAAAAATCTTCCTTCATGCTGAACTTGTCTTCATAAGTAACACTCTGTTTCCATGTTGTTGTTGCATCATTCCCAGTAGGGGAGAGTAGAAATGCCAGTTTGGGTGCTTATGGGTACTCTGGCTGCTGCTTTCTCTGACAGATCTATTATTGCAGCTATTTAAAGCTGAAGTTGTAGTGGATTTTCAGAAATAATGTATATGCAGTGTTTACTGGGCTTTTAAATATGTCCTGTGGTTGGGCTGCTGTTCTTCCTGGCTTCTGGACTGCGCTCTTGTGCTTCTCAGAGCTGGGTGATAGCTGGATACACAGTGACACGTGTTACTGCATTCTTGTGGTGGCTGCATCAGCTGTTTTGGTTGGTCCTGGAGCCTTGCTAGTGGAGCAGAGGGATTTCTGGCAAACTCCGCTTCAAGGAGATGATGTGTTTTCTGTCAAAGGTGATCCTGAGTTGTTGGCAGCTCAGTTTAAAATTGTGGGGGAGACTGTGGCCGAAAGGACCTAATGGACCCTTAAAACTGTATGTTAATCTTCTTAGGCTTTGCTGGCCAGGATTTTTCTTGTTTGCACACCCAAGGAATGTTATTGTTGAAAGCTGTTGTCTAAGAATTAAACAGATGGGTTTTACTTAATACCTACTCTGAAAGGTCAGGAACCCAAGAAAGATTGCCACCTTCTCCACTCCATTATTTTATTTCTTTCTCACTGTCTAACCTATCTCTGTGCCCCTGCTCACTGTGTTAACTTAACTGCAATCAGATTTTGCTACATATAGTGCTTTTATAGAACTTTACTGCATCCTGCTTCTTTTGAACTGGACTCCCTTTTTAGACAAGTGCTGTTAACCCTTGCTTGCCCTAGCATCACTGAATGTCTCAGAATGAATATTCCATCCATAATATAAAGAAAGGTACAGCCATGCAAGATGAAGTTACTGTTTACTGGTGGCTGTTGATGACAATAAAAGCTTGAAAAACCATAGTGGACTTGGGGTAATGTTTTGCACTACTTCCATTCCAGTTCAGTGAATTTAAGGGCCTGTTGAAGCTGTAAAACTTTGTTGTGACCTGACAACTGAGCTAGCTTTGGCTAGGATATCACTGCTGTCTGAGCGCAGTCTACCTTGTTTCAATAGCAGCACACAAAACCCCAGAGGTAAAGCAGGATGAGGAATAGTGTGGTTCCAGGTAAGCAGGATAAGTGTCACAGCAGATGCAGAACTCACTGGACACATTGGCCTCCTGACCTGCCTGTCAGGAGATATCCACACATGCACAGTTGATGGTCTCGGTGTGCGTGCATTTTGAAATAATCTGCTGGTTTTTCTCTGAATAAAATCTTGGTTTCAGTTTTTTTCAGAGCTTGTAAGCTCTGCAGTATCATGCATAGAGAAGTCTTTTCATGTTTGAAATTGCTAAAGGAAGAGGTTAACAGTTTTTGTGACACTTTGAGATTTCAAAGCTCTCAGTAGGGTTTTATGAAAAAGAAGTGAGAAATACGCATCTGAAACTTTTGAGGTTCTTGCTTATACTTAAGGAAGTGTGAGATAAATGGTTTATATTTATATAAGTTCTTATCATGCCGCTCACAGGCAGGCACTGTGTTTTTTAAAGTTAATTTAGATAAAAGTTCTTTATTTCAGTGGAAATTTTGCAGATTTTTTTTTTCCCACAGTTTTCTAGTTGGGCTTTTCGTTGTTGAGAAATGATTGAAAGCAAGTAATTGCAATTGCTTCTAGGAGAAAAGCAAGTTTTCAGCTTCTCTGTTTTGTTTTGAAAACTAGAGTCCTGTCATGATTCAAGCTATATCTCCGGCTGTGTAAACCCTGGCCTGTTTCTTGCCTCTTTGTTCAGAAAGCTTTAGTGAAGCCTCTTCCCTGTTAGTAAAGAAGGGGTATCCACACACTGTGCTAGGTTTAGCACTTCTTTGTGTGCAAACAAACTACAGAAGAACAGACTGGGTGAGTGAGGGTGAGGCAGAGCCTCATACACAAAATCTAGGGACCAACTTGGAGCAACTGGGCTTTTCTTCTTTTGCCATTGTGTAGAGTTCTGTCTGAGGCTTTTGGGCATGTTTGTCTGCCTAAATAAATGTATTTTCTTAGTGTTTGTCCAAAGACGTTATGTTTTGTATTTAGTTGACATTGTTGTAGTGGGAGAGATCCATAATGTAGCTTGATAGAATTTTATTAAGAAAAAGAAAGTATTAACATTCTTTAATGTGTTGTATTTGTGAAGTGATACTGTGTGACATAAAAACAGCTGCTGTGCTTATGTTATTTATGAGGACACCGGTAGTTTTATCGAAATAGACTTCTGAACTTCTGAAGAAAAACCAGTCTTATGTAAGGAGCAATTTCATGTTCTGGAGATCTGTGCCTTACGCCGTCACACATCAGATAGGCAGTCAATTGGCACGTCTCTTGGAACCCTGCAGCTCTTTGCACTGTAAGATACGTCTTTAGTGCCTTTTCGGTATGTTTGTGGCAAAGCTGGGGAGGGACTTGGAGGTGCTGTGGGAGGGCACTGGGTGAGCTCGATAAAAGCTGTGAGTTTAGTCTCTGCTAAAGAGAGCGCAGATCACGAAACTGCTTACATTCGCTGACACAGGAAGGTCATATGTGCACAGCATTTGGAAGAGAGGAGTAGCAGGGTGACAAACAAGGAAACCTTTACACAAAATGGTGCTTTAGTGTAATTAACAGCAGATTGCACGATTTTCATGCCTTGGCTGTTGTGTTTTTTAACGATGAAAGCCAGAGGCTTATTTGTCAGCTTTCTTCCATTTATGAACAAGGGTCTAAATGTGCATAGAAAAATTAAACTTAGATTAGAAATGAAACAGATATCCCTTGATCCAGAATAGATCAATTTAAAGGAAATACAGGGAAATTAAGCCTGATAATCTGTTGTTGATGGGGATTTTCTGAACAGATGAGCTGTCATTCTACAGCTGGCAATTCAGAATTGCTCAGAGAAGTTAACTGAGGGGAAAAATGTGGCAAAGTGCCTGAATAACTTGTGCTGTTTCATGCAATTACGATGCAGTTTACATTGAAACACTGTGCTATACTGGGACCCCGTGAAGGTCAGCCCGGGTTGGCTGAAGTCACTCTGGGTCACATCTCTAAAAAGCCTACTGCCGGGCACTGACCTTTTGCTTACTTTTAATAGAGTCAGAATTCCTTGCATTACTGTTTTCTCACTCTTGACATCTGTGGTAGCTTCAGATACAGTTTATCCCAATTTAAGCTGTTACCTTAGTCTCTTGGTAAGATTATTACCCAGGTGTGTTCAGACTTCTCAGTGATTTGAACTCAAGGTACAGGCTGTTGCATTATTAAGCAGAAGCCCTGTTTTTGGTGAAAGGAGATGAGAGCAGGAATCCTTTTCTTGTATCCTTTTAGGTAACAGTGATTTCAGTGAAAAACTTTGCAGAAGGGTAAAAACAATCCTTAGGTTCTGAAACCAGAAGTGGTAAATATTTTGTTGTCACGTGGCCAAATGTTTTGTCATGGTACTTGCAGATACTGCAGGGTATGGAAATGCAGTGTCTGTAGACAGAGGCTAAATTTTAATTTTGCAAGTGCTAATATAATCTGTTATATATTTCTCTGACACAAAAAAATAGCTACAATTGGGTGCCTTTTAGCTTCTTAGATTACAAAGCTCAGCTCTTGTAAATGCCACAGCTGCAGGTGCTCCTTTCTCTGGCAGTTTGTTAGTACCTACTTCTTACTTTAGGCTAAAGGGGGAAAAAAAGCAAAATATGCTTTTTTCTTGGAACTTTACAGACAGTTCCAGCTGATGCAGTGCTTTCTATAATAAAGGATCTCAGCTTTTTGCAAACATTAGGAAATACTCACGTGTGGGTTTGGGACAAGGAGGTAGAGACACCTGATTTAAGTTCAGGACCAGTTATTGGAAAGTAGAGGCTTTTCCTTGTCTGTGTTAACAAGTCAAATCTGCATTATGGAAGTAATTACTGTTGAGAACGTAAACCATTGAAACTGTTTATAACTTGCTAAAACCATTTCTAATAGAAAACATGGGAAATTAAGGGCATTTTCTCGTCACTAGAAACACTAGTGTTTTTCCCCCCAAAATCTTCGTTATAGAAATGATAAAAAAAAATTAGGACCCTTGTTTATTATGTGATTATTATTTTTGTAACTTTTCCACCTCTTGCTCTAACAATCTTGTCTTTGACAGCATTAAGGTACTTTCAGAATAAAGCTTAGATTTCAGAATTTGAAATGAAGGAGAGGTGTGGTATCTTCCCTTTTCTGAGGTCTCAATCTGCATGTGGTATTTTGGGAAGCTGGGCTAGAAAACTTTTGTAGGGATTCTGGAGTACTTTTCTTGTAAATAGCTGTAAATATTTTTCTTGTAAATATCTACAAATATCTGTAGCTTCTCTTTTCAACTTGTCACTCGCTGTGATGCAGCATGAACAGTAAGCACAGCAGAGCAAATCTGATGCTGGTGAAGATTGTGCCATGACTGTGCTTGTTTAGACTCCATTCTACATATGCTCTTAGACAAATGGTGAGCCTCAGCACAGGTTTCATGATCTGACTCCAAAACCTGAATGGCAGAACAAAGATGGCATATCAGGTATCAGGGACTTTATAAAAGCAAGGTCAGAGTTCCTTTAAAGCAGCCTTGAAGAGAGAGGTCCTGTTCTGCCCTTCTTTTACCTTGTAGGCTCAGCCAGATCTGCCAAATCTCCTGTCTGGGGAGAGGCAGGAAATCAACTGTCCTAGATGGAGGCCATGAGGTCATTGGCTTTTAGCCTACACTGAGGGAGAGAGTGGTTCAGTCAGCTCATGGTTTTGTAGGTGCTACACTGGGAAAATTTTCAATCCTGTACCTAGAGCTGGCAGACTGTAAGACTTCCTATTTCAGTGGGAAAGTGATGATACTATTGTAATGAAAGTTGTCAGCTGCAGTTAGTGCCTGAGAGAGATAATTATTTTCACTCAACTAAATGTAAACATTGCATTAAACAGAAACTCTTTTTTACTATTGGGGAGATAAGATTGAGAAACTTTATCTTGGTATTAAAATTGAGGTGGTTCTTCTGTGGGTGATATTGAACTGGTGGGTACACAATGTCAGTGTCAGACTCCATTTGAAGGAGTGAGTGTTGACCATTACGTTAAGATTCCAGTGTGGTTTTGTAATTTCATTTTTTGCATAGCTGCGTAGTAATGTTTTAAGTCACTTTCCAGTCACAATTTGGTTTTTGCAGGTGGATTTAACAGTAAGGCTGGCAGCCTGCATCTTGAGCACACTCGCACACAGCAGGCATGAAACTGAGCAATTTGGGTCTCTCCATTTCTGCCAGTGAGAATTCAAAAATGTGCTGTGGGTCAAGTGGGATTATTGATGTGAGAACAAGCAACCCCTGGCTGCTCACTTGACAGCCTTTCCTGGCTGCCAGGAGAGGCAGGCAGCACCAAATACTGTTACTCCTCAGATTAGCCATTCTGGAGGCATGCAGCTGTCCTTGGTCTGTCTTCCCTCACCAAAAGCAGAATAACTGGCCTTTTGTGTTGCAACTTTGTCTTACAGTTCTCCTGCCAGTGCTTCTATCTTGCCTGTTCCTGAAATTGTAGACAAGAATTGGTATAGTTCCTAATTTTCCTAATGTTTTGTGCACTGTTAAGTTATTGGTTTACCTGTGAATGGATCCACTTGATTGTGGGGAATGACAAGCATTTTTTGTGCCCTTCTTGTAGACAGAGGGTTTCATTTCAGATGTGATAGGAAGCTTTTTTGTGCCATCAGAGAAGACATGCTACAGGGCACTAAAACTGTGGACTGGTATTTTTCAACCATAGTGCTGATGATAGAAATGAAAACTGAGAAATAGGTCAGGCAATGTTAAAAATACCCATCTGCTGTTCTGGGAAACTTTAAAATTGTTCAGGAATTTTTGAAAAGAGAAGCCAACCTGAAACTATTTAACATCTGAGATATGGTTCTACTGCACTAAAACTAAGCCAACAGTGTATCTCTCCCAACATCTGCCAAGAAAGGAGCAAGGATCAGACTGTTTCTTCTCCAATGGGTTCCTGCAGTCATAGCTTAACATAAAGGCTGTTTCCAGATTATACAGTCTAAGAGCTATAGACTTTACCCCCCTTTTTTCCTCCTCTTTATGGCAGGAGGCTGTTAGTTTGTGTAGGCTTTCAGTAGTTGTATCTCTGTCATTTGATGTGATTTTGCAAAGTAGAAGAGTTAACTGATCAGTCAGAGTGAAAATCGTTAATCTTTGAGCTGAGAAAAATGGAGTAACTTCATATTCTAATAGAACTTGCTAAAACAATGTTTCTAAAACTTGAGTCAGAAAAAATGTCATTAATTTGCTAATTAATGTCTGTTAAATAGGAAGATCTGCTTCAGTGAGTGCTTCTGCATTTTGTGATGGAAAAAAAAAACAAAACTGAAATTGGGTTTATAAAAAGCAAAGGAGAAGCATGTACTTTCCACTGGCAGAACTAGTCTAGACTTGTGTAACTGAAGCTGTAATTTAAATGTGAGTGCATGCTGGTTTCATGATGAGAGTGACATGTTTTCCAGCTGCAGCGGACTCTCCTAAAGCTGTGGTGTGTCCTCCATGCAGGGCTTAGGATCTGCCTGCCTTTTGTAATGGATTGAGTTCCTCTTGACTTTGTCCGCTGAGGGCGGTCACAGGTCGGTTCAGACTGAGAGCCTGCTGCTGCTGTGTCCTCCAGACAGTCCCTGCCTGCTTGGTGTGTCACTCCAGTGGCCCCAGTGCCTTTTGGACTGGTGTTCAGTGGGAGCCTCCGGGGGCTGCCGGTCAGGCTGCGGGGAGCCGTGACCCGGCACTGTGGGGCTGGGCCGAAGGGCTCAGCAGCAAGGACGGGGCTGCAGCTCTGTTCCTGTCTGTGCTGCTGCCTCGTGTGGACATGGCCTGAGGGAACTGCACATGGGCAAACAGCAGGAAAACACTGCTGTGTCTCGCTCTTCGTGTGTTCCTTGCCTTTTGACACCTAAAATGGAAGGGGCTTCTGCATCTCACCTGTGCGTTGCCATTTCTTTTGTACATAGAAGTGTTTTTAAAGCTCAGCATGCTCCTACTTGATACCACCAGCCTCTGGATGAAATCCTGGAGATACATGAAAGAACTGATGTTGCTGTTAAATTCTAGCAGTAGTCTTGCCCAAAATTGCCCATTTGTCCCATCTTTCTGTTCTGAACATGGTACACTTCTGCCTTTTATGCAGAAACAAGCACCTCCAGATACATTGTAAATATGAAAGTCAAATGGAAGGTTGCACGTTTTAAGAACATCCTCCAGCCAGTATGCACACAGCACTTCTTGCTTTTATTTTACCACGTGGCAGTGACGTGCATTGCCTGCTCTGACTTTGCTGGATTCATTTTATAGCAAGCATTTACAAACAGGAGAAAATAACTTTCTAAACAGTGTGTAGATCTCCTAAAGTTTACTCAATAAAAAGCACTGACATTCTTTTGTTTGTTTCTTGTAAAGCTGATTACATCCTGTTGATTTACTTGTATAATCTTATAACTATCTTAATTTGTGAATTGTAAACTGTTCTGCAGAGTCATGAGACTTTTTCTTGGCTGTTGTGCTGGAGTAGAGCAGCTGGGACTTGGAAAGCCAAAAACATTTGTGTGGTGGCTAAATGTAAGGATGACTCAGCTGAAATTTCTGATGAGTTATGCAGTCAGGAAACTTAATAAGTGTGTGGCTTGCCCACAGTGTCTCACAGCCGCTGCCTTGTCACGAACAACTTGTGACCTCTGTGCAGACATAGTCAAACATAACTGGGCATTCTTATGTTCTACCAGTGTCAATTCCCTTCACTTTCCATTGAATTGGCTGTAGTAAGCTCTGAGATTTTCTACAAATGAAAAATTAAAAATGGTACGAAGTGAGAAGGATTTTTAGAAAGCTGTGGAATTAGAGGAGAAAAATTACAGCTGAGTGTCCTGTGTACGCTGTCTGTTGTATCAAGTCCTAGATTCTGATAGAAATTGAGGGAAATGGGGAAGGAAAATGCATCTTCCATTCCTCTAGATCTATGTTCTCTTTGTGTTTGAAGCTGTTTATTCAGTGGAACAAGGGGACAACCAAGGATCAAAGTGTGGTGATTCTGGGAAGTGGGATCTGCTTTCAGCTTTGATGTTGGAATAGAGGGAACACGCACTACCGCTCCTTTTGGTTCTGTTTCCTCATCTATAAAATGTGGATAATGGCACCTGTTTCAGTGGCCACCTCAGGCTTTTATAAAGGAGTAGGATTACTGACATTATATCCCAGTAGTGGTACTGGTGTTTTGTGTAGTGTAAGCTGTGCAACTGCCTGAAAAAATGCTTTGCCAGTGAAAAGTTAACACTATAATCAACAAACCTTTGGGCATGGGACTGCTGCTCTTGGCTCAGTGACTCTTAAACAGAAGCCTGGGAGCAATGCTTTGGCTGTTGAATAATTGCAGTCCATCTTCAGATGTAATATTGTGCATTGCATTATTCTGTTGGAGAGTCAAAAATCTGCAGCACTTGAGAGAAAGTGTTGCATGTGATAATTTTTCAGCAAGGTCAATGACTTAAAGGTAAAACTTGCTGCCAGAGATTTTTCTAACTCAGAGCAATTGTAAATATGGTATGAAAGTTCATGTTACTGCTAAATAGTCTGTCACTGTTAATAGGCCTTGTGCCAGTAAATTAAAATGGTCACGTTTTTGTTACTGTGAGCATCAGTTTTGGTTTGATTGTGTGGTGATTTACCTTGGGTTTGAAAATTGTGTTGAGAGAAGTAGGAAAACAATGAATTATGTCAATTTACATTCTCTTCTTGTTGAGTAGGAAATGAGCTGCAAGGATGAGCCTTTTGCTTGGTTCTATGCCTTGTGGATTTTTTATTTTGAGTCCCTATTTCTGATTTTCAAATATTGAAGTTCAGTGTTGGCTTTTTCTGTAACTTAGCCTGTTTTCTTGCCCCAGGATTGGAACCTGACATGGCACACAGAAGATCCAGACTTCACCCTGTGCTTTCAGAACACAGTCCTGGTCTGGATTCCTTGCATTTACCTGTGGCTCTGCTTCCCAGTGTACTCCCTGTACCTTCGCCGTCATGACAGGGGGTACATCCAAGTGTCAAACCTTAACAAAGCCAAAACGGTACGTGACTCTTTGAAATCAGAACTTACCAGCCTTGTTTGGAAATTGGAATCTCTCTTCAGCTGTGTTTTAGCACTGTATTGTTTTGAGCATCAGTCTTGACCTGTGTGCACACTTCAGGTATAACTTACTTGTTCTGCTTGTGTTTGATTTCCCAGCCTTTCCTGTTTCCACTGCCCTTTTATCAGGCTTTCTGAAATGTACCCTGGCATAGCAACAAACATGCCAATCCTTTTAAAGACCAGTTGAAGAAGACTATTTTAAGGCAACTCCTTCTCAAGGCCCTTATTTCCATCATAAAAAGAATTTATTATCCTGTCAGCTTCTTAAGTTACACAGCATGCATTTCTAGAGCTGCTGCAGGTGTTCTATTCCACTTCTATTGTGAAATAGGTATTTAATGTTTTTGGTGTTTTTCTTCCCTGTAGAATAAGTGCAAAGTTTTAAGAAGGACTGTAATAACATGGTATATTGGAGAGGTATTTTTTCCTCTGCAATCTGTTATTCAGGAGACCAGCTTTCTGCTTCATAATAGTCTGAATTACATGGTGTTAAAAATCAGTAAACTTTTTTCTTCTAGTAGGAATTCAATAATTAAAGCCAAATTGCTTCTCTTGTGCATGTGGTAGAAATGCCCAAATGATATGATCTGATTTTGCCTCCTGCTAACACATAATATCTAGTGGTCGTCTATATATTGTGCTGCATTATCTTTGTGAATTGATGTATTAAAGACCATTTTTTATTGCAGGCTTTGGGCTTAATACTGTGGATAGTCTGCTGGGCAGACCTTTTCTACTCTTTCTGGGAAAGAAGTCGAAATACTTTTCGAGCTCCATTTTTTCTCGTTAGCCCTACAGTACTGGGTATAACAATGGTAAGTTCTTCTGCATGGCCGCTGTCTGTGCAAAGCTGTAAGCAATAACACCATCTTGGTGTTATTCACAGTGCTGTAATCCTTTAAGCTGCAGTCTTTATGTACAGACTTATTCTGTAGTTGAGCTGTGAAGTATTGATTCTGAAATACCTGCTTTCTTTTAATAAAAAAATGAGAAAAACTGGACTGTCACCGATCTGTGCTCAGTGTGTTGCACATCAGCACACAAGGCAGTTTCAGCTGTCTTGTCTTACTTGATAGGCCTGAGCTAGCATCCGTTTAATGGTTTGGCTCAGGCATGGGGTAGAGGAATCAACCCAAGAGAGCTGATTCAACCTAGATAGTACAAACCTCTGGATTTGGGGAGATTGTTGACATATCTCATTACAAACTCATATAACATTCATGAGTGTGTGTGATCTTTGTTACAGTTGATGGCACAGTAGAAAGTCTTGAGAGCCACAAGTCACCCAGGTGTCCCCAGCTACCTCCTTTGATGTGGATGTGCTGGGATTTTCTGTTTTCACACCAATATCCCTGCAATCTGTATTTCAGGGAAGATGCCTTGCTATTAAACTCTGGGTTTATCTCAGAGTTGGAGTGGTAGGGACTAAACATGATGCTCAAGGGGACACTACAACCCCAACAACAACCAGACAAAAACCCCAAACAGCCCTCAAACATACTGACAAGTGCAAGAGCTGTTAGGTAGTTTGTGGTCATTTAATAATGCAACTGTCCAGCTTTTGTCAGGCTGATTGAAAATGCATGTTGCAGAAGACAAGTGAGATGTACCAGCTTCCTAAAGGACTCTGAAAACACGCAAAATACAGAAATAAAATACTTGGTCAATACTTGGTGTTGTTTGGTGTTGTGGCTTGTATGGAAAGAAATCTATTTTAAAAAGAACTGGTCAGGAAATGCTCTGATTCCATGTTGATTTGTGATATAGAACCAGAAAAGTAAAGACATAAAGGCTGACAGCTTTTTACAGTACTTTTGTGTATATAATCGTTCATTTCTATGTAACACATATTCCTTTTTCCTTTTTTGTCCACTTCTTGTCTTATCCTTATCTGATACAGAGAATTTCCTATTTAAATATATTTTTGAATTACACTTAAAATTTCAGGGGTTTACAAGGTCTGGGAGATACTGGATTGGAAATGTTAAATAAGCAGACTTCAGCACAGTACCTTTTATATGTGCATAACATATTGTAAAACTTAATTGGTGAATATGTTTTTATCTTATTTATCTACAGTTGCTGGCCACATTTTTAATACAATATGAAAGAATAAAAGGAGTCCAGTCTTCAGGTGTAATGACTATCTTCTGGTTCATCTCATTGTTATGTGCCACACTGATTTTTATATCCAAAATAAAACATGCCTTAAATATGGTAAGTGATTTTTAGCCTCATTCAGTTGAAAATAATGCCAAATGCTGCAGTGATAGAATAGTTGCTTGGTAATTATGCCAGTCAAATCAGTTAATGATTCATTTAGTGTACCTTCATTCCTTGGGTTGTAACAGTAAAGGAAGCAAGAATTAATGTATTCTGCTTTGAAAACCTCATGAAATTCATAGTGACTTTAACTGTAGCAGCAGTTGCCAAGAAAATTGGGTTGGCTGTTGGAGAAAGCGGATGTGTTTGCTTGAGTACACTCAAAGTCTGTGTAATCTTTGATATCAAACTGCTCTGGCTGGGAGTTTACATCATCTTCCTGTTGACTCTGCAGTGGATTTCCTGAAACACTGTGTTCAGTGCTGGTGTGGTCTCACCTGCTTGGACAAAATCAAAGGAAATATTTTTATGCCAATTTGCCCTGTAGTAAAACCACCACAAATATCAGACTAATTGTGGAGCTTGCAATGGCACTTTTATTTCTTCAAACCTTTAAGCTGCATTGGCAATTCTGAGAACTTGCAGCAAACTTTTGTCTTCAGCTGTTGGGAATGGGATTTTACTGGGGGTGTGTGTCCATCTATCCCTGTGTTTTGATTTCTGTGGCTTATGTGTTATGCATCAGCCCCAGTCTAAAAAGTGAAAGAACCTCTGAATTTTGCACACAATGGAACAAAATGTAATGTAAATTCTACTCCTCTAAATCTTACGATCTGTGTGAATCCTAATTAAAAAATTTACTTTCAATATTCCTTGCAACCCAGTGCACAAATGTCTTGCTCCTGTAAGGAATACACTGACTTCATTGTCTTTCACATCCTCTCCTCTCTCATTACCTTCCCTTTACCAAAATGAACTTTGACTTCAATTTGCATGGGGATGAGTTGTGTAGCACTTAGTTTGCAGAATTTACAATAAGGAACTGTTTCCTGTTTAATCATAACATGTTATTTAAAATAAATTCCTCAAGTCTTCTAATTGCAATATTAGCTTCCTTCACAGGGTGCTGATGAAGATGCTTTCCGTTACGGCACCTTCTGCGTCTACTTCGTCCTGGTATTAGTGGAACTCATCCTGTGTTGTTTTCCAGAGCAACCACCTTTGTTTTCTGAAACAGTAAATGATCCTGTGAGTGAGTGTGTACAGAGTACCAAATATCATATCTGCATTATTCTGTGTTATGAGCTACAGGGTCATAGTCTACCAGATGACCTAATTAAAATTCTGCTTTTTATTTGGTGATGCAAAAGAAGTCCATAACATGTAAAACTGGGGGAAGGGAGGTAAGAAAAAGCACAAAAGTACTGTTCCACTCATTACTGAATACCATTCCTGAAGGATAAGTTATGTGTATTTATATTCAGTAGTGCTGCTGGCAGTCAGTGGGAAATAGTGATCTGAAATGCTGTGCTCCTGGTTATCTGATATGTTCAGTAGGCAGTAGCATGTGGATTCACTTTCATTTGAACATGGGGAAGAATTTAGACCTGGAAAGCTTTTGAACCTGGGCAGATGTGTTTGACTTCTGTTTTTATCTCTTATGTCACATGAAGATTTAACCAGCTCAGATGCAAGAGCAGCTAGTGTTAGAGGGTGATTTGGATGTAGATATTTAGTATTACCTAGACATAGTTTTTTTTGCATGCGTTCTTAATTATATGTAGCAACTCTCTGGCCTGGATCTAAAGTGATCCCAGGGATGCTGGGTCATCCTTGCACCACCTCTGGGTAGATGTTCTGAGTCACAGGGAGGTGACACTGGTCACTGCCTGGGGCTTGGATGTGCCGAGTTTAGGAATTTCAGTTTTATACAAGGTCTAATTCTGGTTTGATGGCAGTTAAGTGACACTGACTGATGAAGGAAGGTGTGAAATAAATGTGGGGGAAATAAATACTGCCTTTGTAGCTATGGAAAGGGTCCATGACCAGATGCACTTTCTGAATCCCACAGTTACCTTCTCCACCAGTCTCCTGGTGCAGGGTGCTCTGGTGGCCGTGGCAGACAGTCTGTGTGTCTGTGCCTGGAAGGAGGAACAGATTGCTGAGTCTTTAGAGCCTCTTCATCTTTTGCTTCTTTTCATCTCATTCAGGGGTTAAATACATTTGACAGGGGACTGTGGGTGTAAGGAAACAGTTTCTTCTTTGATCAGGGTTGTAATAATTACAAGGTGCTTTGAGACCACTGTGGTTTGTTTTCCTGTTCTTTCTAGGAATTTAGAATATTTTCAGGAAACAGGGCACACTTCAAATTTTAACTTTCCGTTTTGTTGGGGAAAAGAGCAAAGAAGTCACGTTAGTCAGCTCTAAATTTTGCCTTACTCCCTTTTGCCAAATATTTCTAAACCAGAAATGTCTGCAAGCCTTCAGTAAAATTTTAGTGTCTGTTTACTTAAGCCAGCAAACAGTGAAATTTCTGAGATGTAGGTGCTGATGTATGTAGGAGTCAGGCAATGTGTTTTCTATCTTGTTTACATTACATAAATCCAGACTTGTTAAAACTTGTCTTCATTCTATCTGGCATGTAAGTCAGTAGGATTATTAATTATTTATGTGATAACTAATTTTATCAAAAGTAGTAGTATCTTAAAAGTAATTTAACATGTTCTAATGTTTTAAACTTGGGCTTTATGCAAACCAAGCCTAGTTTTTGGTAGTACAGGATCTAGTGGGCTCTTTAAATTTAGAGCTTCCACCTGCAAATACATTAAAAAAATATAAAGGAAAAAAGCAATACAGCATTTTATGTAAAATTCAGAATATTTTTACATTTTGATGCAGTTGAAAGTATTCCCTGTATTTTCTGAAGTAGAAATCTGTGTGTCAGGAAAGCAGGAGTGGCTGAACCCTGAAAGTTTTGCCCCCTTCCCCTTCTCTGAGTTTAAAAACTTTTATTTATTCACTAATTGATGGTATTGGATTTGTTTGCAATCATTTTACTGCAAGTGTTTGGATACTTTGGAAATGTGAAACTCTTATCCCCTTTCAAAAAACAAGCATCTGTCTGATACATACTGGTATTGTTCCCTGTAAAGGTTGCAGAAAAAGTTATGATGTGAAAAAGACAAAATGCAAGACTCTGTTTTGTGTAGCTAGATTATAACGCAGTGCAGGATTACAGCACAGCACAGGAGAAGCCAGGCTGCACAAACACGAGTTAAAAATGGCAAATGTTTGAAACACTTGGCTCTGGCTGTTTTAATTGCAATACTTTAATGATGTTTGGTGACTTTTGTAGATAGACTGGGTTGCTTCAGTTATGATTGATGGTGAAAGCAGTGGTTTGTTGTGCCTGAGGAGTGGTTTTAGCATTCTTTAGGTGCTGTTCAGAGCTCTGAAAGAGGGAAGAGAGAAATGTGCATGGAAATCCTGCCAGTAAATGAACTTTCCATACCTTTGAAATTCTCCCAGCCTTTCTTTGTGCTCTTTGAACCCAGGCAGATTAGGAGTGTATTGATACTTTAGTTTCCCATACATATTTGATAAATGAGATGCAGGGTTCCTGAGGGGTGTTTTGGGATGCTTTTATGGAGTTACACTTTTTTTTTCCTTTGTGCATCTGTGTTGATGGACTCCCAGCACTTCACTGCTGGAACAGGAACACTGACTTTTTCCTTCATGATTAACTACCCAATTAACATATTTGTGCCCTCATATGGTAGCATACCTTGCATTGACATAGGCACTGGAGACACTGTCTGGCCTCCACTGGCCTCTAAAATTCCTTCAGCTGTTTGTTGTGTTGTTGATATGGAGCACAGCTATTCCTGTGTCCCCGTGTGGAGCCTGCTGACAGCCCTCAAGCTGTGCTTGTGTCTTCTGAACAAGCTCTCAGCAGCATAAATGGCAAGTTTTAGTAATGTGAAAAAGATACTGTAAACAAAAGGAATTTCAAAACCATCTTTTCTGCTTTGCTTGTTTATTTTGGCCCTGCAGTCATTCTGTATGTGGATTGATTTCTTTTTCTTTCCTTTAGAATCCATGTCCAGAGTTCAGTGCTTCTTTCCTCTCCAGAATCACATTCTGGTGGATCACTGGGTAAGATCAAGCTGTTGCATAAAGCACCAGTTCAAGTTAGATGGCACTTTAGGTCCCTGCTTTCAGAGTTAAATTAGCAATAATCATACAACAATAATTTTGGTTGTTTTGTGTAGCAACGCGGGGTTCAGATGGTGGATGCTGCTACCTATTTCCCAGTAATTCTACAGTTTTGGTTGGTTGTTTTGTAGATGGCTTAAATTAAGTTTTTAAAAATCTTGATTAATATTTTTTTACTTCCTTTGTAGGGTCTTTGAAATTTTGCCACTCTGTATTTAATATGTTTGATGAAGGAATATAATAAAAAAAGACTCTTTGGGAAATACAAGAAAGGAGAAATTGTCTGCTGTATTTAGAAACTAAGACATTGAAAACTATTACCTCTTTTTGTCCAATAGGCTCTTTCTTTTCCATTAACTTAATTTTACTTATGCTGTATGATTTGTGAGCTAAAACACAGAAGCATGTAAAATAATATTGGTGTATAGTTGTGGCTGGTACTTGGCCAGAGTTCCAACAGAAAGCTAGATGAAAGGAATTGCTTTGTGAAATTAAAGGCTAATAAAGATTTTGAAACTTGCTAGGCATGGGAATATTAATTGCCTGGCTGATTCTCAAATGAGATCACTTCATCCTTTCTTTTATTTTCCCTGGAATTTGAATTCAGTGGCGTATCCTGGGTCCTTAGATGTTTTGGTGTCTAGTTCTCCCAGTAAAGACAGGAGGATGTATGTTTTAGCATCTGGACCTGTGTTGCTGCAGGCACTAATGCTTGCTTGCATCCCTGAGCAGAGCTGGCTCTGTTCTGGGCCTGGATGCAGCTGTATCCATATATCTATCTCTAGGTACACACAAACATTTCTGGTGTTCCTTAATTTATATTGATGACTCTTTCTAATGCAGGTTGATGATTCAGGGTTATCGGAGCCCTTTGGAAGCCAAGGATTTGTGGTCATTAAATAAAGAGGACAAATCAGAGGAAATAGTGCCAGGTTTGGCTAGAAATTGGGCAAAAGAGTGGTCAAAGACCAAGAGGTAAGTTCAGTTATCCTGGCTTTCGGTTCTGCCAAGATACAGAGGTTTAAAAGCTCAAGTGACTCAGCCTGTACTTAGACGTGTTTGTCATTTGTTACCAAACCTGCCTTTGTAAGGCCCCTGTGGCTGCCTGCGTTTGTCCTTGGGTGCACAGAGAGCAGGAACCAAGCAGGGCATGGTGTTTCTTCTTTATGAAGAGCTGCATTGACTTTCCCTTAGTCTTTCATCATCCAAAACTTATTACTGTGACTTTTGATGTGTGGGTTTTTTTCCCTGGGGAGGAAATGTTTGGACACAAACTACTGTTGTGTAATTTAGGAGCTTGGGCTCCCTCTGTAGTTGGCAAAGCCTCGGGAGGGTAGTTCAGGATGTCAAAGTGAGCAGCTTTATTCCTTTCTTTTGACTATATAGGGAGTCTGAGCATCAAAGCCAGATGACTAAAATTAGAAAGACTGCATGCCTGTAGTCTCCATCCTACTTTCATCATCCTTGGCTGCAGCAAACAGGAGCACCTTTTCATTGAAGGAAAATTGTGTGCTTGCTTACACAGTGCATTTTACATACAGCTTGTCCTCAGAAGTTCAGAGCATGGAGTTTAGCATAAGCCAGATGTAAGAGAAGAATGTGTTCAGTCCACTGGGGATGTCTGGGCATTAGCCTGACTTCAGCTGTTGAACTCTGGTGGTACAGTGAAGCATTGATTTCGATTAAAGTTCAGCATACTGGGTTCTAGAATAATAATGTTCTCTGCTCTTTAAGCTTACAAGTCACAGCTCTATTCCTCATTCCCTGGGGCAGACTTAAGGGAGAAATTTACAGGAATGTTACCTATCCAAGCAAAGAAAGCCATTTCTGAATAGCCAGTTCATTTAGTTATGTTGTATGATTAACTGTTTGATTCAGTTAAACTGTTAAGAATCGCAATAAGCTGCTCATTCACATCTCATTTGTATAGTGAACATTTTTCCATTTGGCTTTTATGCTTGAATAAAGGCTACATTTTCTACCTAAATCTTTTTTCAGGCAACCACTAAACATGTCATATGCACCCAAAAAGCAGCAAAAATCAGGCGACTCACAGGGTGATGTGACAGAAGAGGTTGAAGCTTTGATTATAAAACCATCTCAGAAGAGCTCTGAAGCATCTTTATTCAAGGTGTTATACAAAACCTTTGGACCATATTTTCTCATGAGCTTCCTTTTTAAAGCTGCACATGATCTCTTGATGTTTACAGGCCCGGGAATTCTGAAGTAAGACCTATATACTTTATTATTGTATTAAAAGTATGTGAACAGGATTCAAAACATAGTGGTATTTCACTCCCCAAGCTGCTTTGCCTTCAGCTGATAGCATGAGGAAGAGATGTCATACAAGGGAGAGACCATGGACAAACATGATTTTGGCCCATTGGTTTTCAAATTAGTTGTGCAATAAATGTTTGACGACTTTTCCTTTTCAGCACCAGGAAGGCAGGGCAGGAACATAATTAGCAACAGCAGGAGAGTTTACTCAGTTCTAATCTGTAATTATTCTGTGCCTACACATCAGACTCTGTGATGCTACAGAGAGCTGAGGGGCTGGGAAGGGTTGTATTGCTTTGAGCTAAAAGTGATTGTGTTTCAGCTGGAGGGGGTAAGAGACTTCAGTGTAGCTCCAAGAGAATGCTGTACATGTAAGCTATGTGTTACTTCATGTTTCAGACCAGCATGTTGAGGAGGGAGTGATGTATGCTCATACAAAATGATCTCCAGTTTCTAAGAAGTTTAAGTGTTTTGTCTAAGTTTGGTACTTCAGGTGCTTGCATAACCCCTACAATGTTGGAAATAACCTAAGGCTACAACCGTGACATTTGTTTTTCATCTATCAAGAGAACTCATTTCTCTCCCCACAGATTGCTGCTCAACTTTGTAAATAACAAAGCTGCCCCAAACTGGCAAGGCTACTTTTATACAGTTCTGATGTTTGTTTGTGCCTGTCTTCAGACACTGATTCTTCACCAGTATTTTCATATTTGCTTTGTAACTGGAATGAGGGTCAAAACAGCCATTGTTGGTGTAATTTATCGAAAGGTAGGTGTTTCTTTAAATATGTAACAATACTGTGACTACAAATATGCAATATTTGTGGCTGTGAGAATGCGTCATTAAGTCTGAATACTAAGGTAGGAGACTCTGGTATGCTGATTCCTAACTCTTAATAGAAATAAGAGCATGTCTAATTTAGAAATAAAAGCCTTTTAGCCTGGGCAGTTTTCTAGTTTGCTGCTTAAGGTGCTGCTTCTCTCTGTCAAGTAAGAAAACTTTGCTCATTTAGACTTGGGTGTGCAGTGCTTCAGTTGGTGCAGAAATTAAAGATGCATCTACATTTACAGCTTTGTTTGGGATTTACCAGCAGTGCCATCTCACCTTAGAATAAGCTGGAACATTTTAGAAAGCTGTGGACTGATAGAGAAAAATGTGTCACAAGAAATAAAGATTCTACTTACGTTGAAACAAGAACATGTAACAAACCAAGTAAACAATACCCCCAAGCAATAAAACCACCAGCCCATACCCCAAAGTTTACTTATTGACTTTAATTCTGTATTAGCTTAAACCCAGCTGATTAATTCAAACCATACAACTTGCATTTTGCAAGGTGTACAGGGTAAACAGGATACAAAGGAGGAAAATGATTGCTTGAAATTTTAAAGAAAGTTCTGTAAAGCACTTGAATTCTGTGGGGAAAATGCAAATGACTAAATGTGACCTCATGTTGTTTTAATTGTTTTTTATTTTTATCTATACACAGGCACTTGTTATCACAAATTCTGCTAGGAAGTCTTCTACTGTGGGTGAGATTGTGAATCTGATGTCTGTGGATGCTCAGAGATTCATGGACTTGGCCACTTACATAAACATGATTTGGTCTGCCCCTCTCCAAGTGATACTGGCACTGTACTTCCTGTGGCAGGTGAGCATCATTTCCTGTTTCAGCTTTGGCAGTGTGCTGCTTCCATGATTCTGTGACTACACACATCTGTTGTTCAGACCACTGGGGGGTTTGCAGCAGTTGGGGGAAGTGCTGTTTATTAAGAAGCCATTCAAAGCTGCTTTTGTCACTGCTGGCAGGAAGGAAGGCAGGAGGTTCTGAATTTGCACATCTGAGTTCATATGGGGAGCATGCAGAGGGGGAGCTATTACCTTTTGGGGGACTGCAGCAGCTAGAGTATCTCACTTGTCCCTTGGTTGGAATAAAAGTGGTCTTGTCTCTGTGCTCAGAGTAACCATGGGATGTTTGCTGTTTCTAGTTCACACAGCACTGGGCTGACTCTTCTTCAGAGGAACGGTCAAAACAGCAAAAAGTGGAAAGTGTTAAAACATATTTGTGTGTGTATAGAGATCTATTTGGAGAGAGATGGATCTATATGTACTTCTATATGGGGGCCATATGTATCTGTTTGTTTCAAGAGTCAAAGTATATGGATACCAGCCTAAGCCCCTACTTTATCCTTCTCCCAGTCTGAAAACCTGTTTCAGAATGATTTTCTGTAATGTATGCAGTGCTTTGAGCCAGGATTTAAAAAACTTAGTTTGAATAAATGCTTACAATTATGTACTTTTCAGACCTTAGGTGCTTCTGTGCTGGCAGGTGTGGCTGTCATGATCCTTCTGGTTCCAATAAATGCTGTGATGGCAATGAAGACAAAAACCTATCAGGTTAGCACCTCTGTATAGTGCTTTAAAAATATCTACTCTTTGACTTGTTCCTAGAGGTTTTTCCTTTTATTTTTTTCCCATCCCTCTATCCCTTAGAAGAAGTAAAGGGAAAGAAAGGTCAGAGGTGTTGTGTATTCAGAATAAACAAGCTCATGTATTTTTCGGCCTTACAGCTTATCTGTACATAATGGTCTAAAAACCTGCAGTAGTGAAGACCAAGGTAGCACTTCAGGCAGCTTCATGAGGTGTCCAGTGATTGCATTATTAGGAATTAGTTCAATTTTTAGCTTGCCTAATAACTAAAGTGCAAAAGTAAACTGCTGTCTGCCTAATGAACCTAATGGCCATGAATGAAATATTCATGTTTACAGGATATGTGGTTTGTTCCTTCTTTTTTTTTTTTTAGAGAGGTGAAAAAGTCTTAATTTTGGGGTGTTTTGGTCCCTTGTCAATTTTATTTAGTGAGGATCAGAGAGTGAGCATAAGTCAGCGTAGCACTGCCCTCATTACAATATTGTAGGAAGATGGAAACTTAAGAATGACTGAATGGAAAGCTTTTTGCCTTAGTACACCATTAGAAAACCATTGATAGTGCTGAAATGAAGAAAAATGAAGTTTGGTCTAAGGTTAGATGCAAGCTGCACATCTTACACTGACTTATTTTTTAACTGCATGTTGTACCTGAGTCCCAGGGCTCCCTGTCACAGGGTTAATCACACTTAAACCAGTAGCACACTCGTTTTGATCTTGGTCTGGATTTGTAGTTACACGAAGCATTCTTTTAATTGGTTGAAAGCGTCTTGTTAATTCTGCATGTTTGTTTGTTCAGCTAGTATCTCAGATTTCCTGCTTGGGGAGCTAGTAGGCTTTTGATGATAATGAGGTAAATTTGCCATTGCAAAATACAAAGCTGAGAACTTTGAGGTTCTGCCAAGTATTGTGCTCTGTTAATTATTTTCTGCAATGTTGTTTTTAGGTGGCTCAAATGAAGAGCAAAGACAACAGAATTAAGCTGATGAATGAAATTCTCAATGGGATTAAAGTTCTGAAACTTTATGCTTGGGAATTAGCCTTTAGAGAGAAGGTATTAGAGATCAGACAGAAAGAACTCCAAGTCCTAAAAAAATCTGCTTACCTTGCTGCAATGGCAACCTTCACTTGGGTTTGTGCTCCGTTTTTGGTAAGTGAAACAAATCTAGAAGTCTTTCCTCCTTTTCAGGATTGTGCTTTCCAAGGCAGCACTTGAAGACTTGTTTTGGTTTTGTGTTTGAATGAGTTGAGCCAAAATGCCCTCCAGAATGGTGGGTCCTTGAACACTTAGGGGTCCACTTCTCTATGGAAAGGGCACTACTGTTTTCTTTGAAACTCAGTAACATCCAAGTTGGATGTATTCTAGAATTTAATGGCCAAAGTACTGGAAAATAAAAACCTCCTCTGCATCCCCTCCTATTTTTAGTAGAGTACTTGAGGAATCTAAGATGAAATGCATGGTCAGATTTAGGAGAATAATAATAAAAAAATCCCTTATTTCCTTGTGTTTCTGAGAGCAGCAGGTCCTTACATAAGAGTTCCTGAGTGAATGGGATGTTGTGCTCCAGGAGTGTGTCTGGCTGGGATTCTCCCAGCATCTGTGTAAGAACAACATGGAAGAGGCAAAACCATTGCGTAGCTCGAGATGGCTTCAAATTCTTCCTTAAAAAAATAAAAAGCCATGATATGTGAAACATCCCTCCTGTGTTTGTGGTTAGCTTACATTTCAACTAGTACAAGGGAGAGAAGAGTGAGATCACATCAAAATTGCTTCAGACCCTATTAGAACAAGGGGCCATTGCTCTTGTCTGCAGAAACAATTAAAAGCCATGACTACATTAGGATAAAATATGTGCTGTTCCAGTTGAAGGTGTTTAAGTGTACTTTCCAGTCTCAGATTCCTTCCCTGCAAACATTTTTAGTGTTTACATTATGCTTGGGACATGATGAAAGGCAGAGAAGCAGTGCCCTGGGTAGGAAGCATCAGCTGCATTCTTAAGTGAATGCTTTTCTAAAAGAAGTCTGAAATTATCTTAATATAAATACATTATTAAATGAAATTTCTAAATAAAACTCTGCAGGTGGACTCTCTAATGCTGTTCTGTGGAGCCTGAGCAGACAGATTGGTGTGATGTGCAGCTGTGTTCCAGCACACACAGGGGATGTGTGGCACTGGCTCCACGGGGGCTTTGCCACTGGGGCACAACCCGAAGTGCAAGGCTGCTCTTCAGCATCTTGTTTCTTGGATTTGTGGGTTTTTTTTGTATGTTTTGATGAAAAAACTATTGCAAGTGCCTACTTGAAAGCACTTTTGACGTTGAAAACTTTTATTTCCCCTACTCTTTCCCATTTCCAAGGCCAGGGTTTTGTTTAGTAACAGTGTCAGGGAAGCACTGGTTTTGCAGTACCTCCCCTGCTGCTTTGTGTGCTGATAAGGGTGTGTGTCAGACTAATTGCTGGGAACACAGGAGTGCAGACATGCTGCTTGTGAGGTTATTCTTTGGACCCTGTCTTGTTTTTGATCTCCATGGGAGGGCTTTCTCCCTGGGATAGGGCTGTACAAACCAAGGGCTGTACAAACAAGCTACTGTCCAAGGCACAGCTGAGTCAGCTGCTGCACCAAGAACAATACATGGCTTCACAGCAGTCAGATGTTTCAACAGAAATACTGATGTCTTCAATGGATGCTGTGCTTAGATGAGACTGTTCCTTAGGTGGAGAGCTCATTACTTCAAGCCTTCTAAGAGGGGGGATGCCAGAGGTTTATCTACCTTGATTTCTTGTTTTAAGTGGCAGTCTGTGGGAAAAAGCTGCTGGATCTTGTGATATACTGAGGTGTGAGGGTATTATCAAGGAAGAAAACACTATGAAGGGAATAGTTGTGAAAGCAAACATCTGCTTTTACTTGGTTTGCTTTAATTTTACTATAATTTATTCAACACATTAAAAAAATGGGTATATGGATTTTTGGAATTATTTTTATAGCTTATGATTCATGATAACCATTGGCTCAGTGTAATTTTCTTGTTCAGTATGAAACTGAAACAGTTCACAATAGAAGAGGCTTCATCTTTGCAATGGAATAACATTTCAAGCGTTTCAAGTTTCTTGTCCTTGATGAAGTGGGCTATATTTGGAAATCTAGGGTTGTGGTAGTCTCTACAAAGTATAAAATAGGACAGTATTGGGGTGCTTCTAACTTTTCTGTCAATATATGTTACTGATCTAATATCTGATACTTTGAGGAGTGTCTTAAAACTGAAAGATTAGGAAAAAAGACCAGTGATCATTTCTCTACTTCCCTTCTCCTGTCATGTGACCACGAATAGCCTGGGACATTTGTGGTTTCACCTTTGCTGTCTGAGGAAAGTGAACACTTACCTCCTTTTAAAGAGGAGCCATCAACTTCTTTTTACAACAGTGGATTTTAATCGTATCTTTGTTTTGCAAAGAATGTTGTCAGGAACACAAAGTTATCAGAACATTCCTCTTTCTTTGATTTATAGTCTTCTGATTCCAGTAGTCAGACTGTGTACTCCTGACTTGGTTGCTTTAAGACATGACCTTCACTATAGCCTTTGCACTTGGTTTCAGGTTGCCCTGTCCACATTTGCTGTGTATGTCTTGATAGACAAGAAAAATGTCTTGGATGCTCAGAAGGCCTTTGTTTCTCTGGCATTATTCAACATCCTCAGGTTTCCACTGAACATGCTTCCTATGGTCATCAGCAACATAGTGGAAGTAAGACTTCAGTCATTAACAGGTGTTTTTTGTGCAGAAGGAGGCCCTGGGGGGAAAGATTACATTGCCCTGCTTAGAGAATGACTGGGGAAATGTGGCCAGCTCTGGAAGGGACCTTGCAGTTGCTGTGTGTTAAATGCTGTGGTAGTGAGATAGTCCCAGCTGTGGTGGATAGGTGTTCCTTACATCACCCATATTTCCTGTGGGCTGGCAAGTGAAAGCTGGGCTATCCAAGCAACTATGCAGTGGATTTAAGGAGGGATTAGGAGTGCATAATAATGATATGATTTTGTGTATGTGGCACAAAACAGTGAAATGTAACGAGCAGAGCATAAATAGTTTTGCATCCTTTTTCCATGCAGGCCAGTGTCTCCTTGAAACGCCTCAGGGTGTTCCTGTCTCACGAAGAGTTAGATCCAGACAGCATAGTCAGGGATCCCATCAAAGAGGGTGAGTTTCTTTGCCTGTTGCAGATCACTGTGTGCAGATTTTGGGGTGGTTTCTTTTGCTTTCTGAAACAAATTTACTGCATTTTTGGTCGGTTTTGCTGATAAATTTAAGCCAGAAAACAGAGAAGGGAGTTTGTAAAATGAAAATTACATAAAGGTAGTTATTCCTTCTCAGATAGTTGCTTTACTCTCCACAACTGATTTGGCAGTGCTGGAGATGCAGCTGAATTAGTTGGTATCTCTGTGTAGCTGACATTCATGTACCTCCTGGTTCCTGAGTAAGGGTAACCTTGGATCCTCTGCTGCCTTGCTAAATTCAGTAAAAGCAGAACACAAGTTTTTGGTAAGCAGTGGGTTGTTGTTCTTCTGAAAAAGTAGCTTTCTACCTCTGCCCATGTGTGTTTGGATTGACTGTGGATTGTGAGCACACAATTCAGCTGCTTGCATTGGTACTTTTATAAATACGAATTTTCTCTTGGCAGCTGAAGGATGCATTGTTGTGAAGAATGCAACATTTAGCTGGGCCAAAACTGATCCTCCTTTGCTAAACAGGTAAAGATTGATGCCCTTTATTCCACTCCATAATCTTGCTGCATCATAAATTATCTGTATTTGAATTATAAAATCCATATGGGGAAGAGTTTGTTGCCATAAAGAAGGAGAACAGATAACATCAGTTCTATATGGTCTTTTTTAAATTGGGGCTTTATGAGCTAGAGGGATTTACAGTTTGTTGCATTTATGGAATGCATAGAGGGAGGTGGCAAGAGATGTAGGGATCAAGGAAGAGAGCTGCAGGGGATTTCAGGCCGTGGCTCTGTGCTGCAGATGGGATGAGCTCCACCTAGGGGATGCAGCCAGGTCAGCCCCGCTCCATTCCACAGCCCAATTCTCACTCCTCTGCTGTCCTTGATCCTGGGCTGCATAAAGCAAACAGTGATGCAGCTGCAAGCTGTGTCCTCCCTGTGCCCTGTTCCCTTCCTTAACTTTGGCTGCTTTTTCTTGGGCCTTAAATGACAAATTCTTTGGGACAAAAATGCTGTATTTACATTTGTGTTCACAGAACACTTGGAAGAAATCTTGGCAAGATTGGGTCACAGTGCTTTCTTTCTTTCTATTTTCTTCCCCTTTTGAGTAATTACATATTAAGATTATATTCTATGCTCTAGGTTTGAGAACTGGGTGCTTTCTGTGTGAGAGGTTTGGATTTTCAAACAGTTACAATCTCAGTGCTGAGTCAGTATTTGCAGTGGGTGTTCACATTGCACCTGGTTTTAGATGGGCAGCTCAATTGACTGTTTAAATACTGGAGTGTGCCAGCAAGCAAGGCTGAACTATGTGCACTTTATTTCAGCATTAATTTCACTGTTTCTGGAGGCTCCTTGGTGGCTGTTGTTGGTCAAGTTGGCTGTGGAAAGTCTTCACTGCTGTCTGCGTTACTGGGGGAGATGGACAAAAAGGAAGGCTACGTGGTTGTCAAGGTGTGACATGTCTGGAGAATCGTTCAGCTGTTCGTGGGTATTGCCAGAGGGATTCTAGATTTCCAAGTGGTGTGAAGAGGGAAGAGCCAGCCTTTCAAATGAATGCACCTTTTAGCCTGCTTTCCTGGCAAACCGTGTCTATGCCTTAGCCTGCACTCTGTGTAATTGCCTGTTAAGCCTTGACCCAATAGCATCCAAATCTGGTGACAGATTTAGCCAAATAAAACAATGGAGCACTCAAAGATGAGTGTTCTGGTGAGTCTTGTTAGCAGCTGGGTATCAGCTGGGGAGACCCTGTTACATGTTTTCTGTGGAAGAGCAGTGTGGGGTTCTGCCTTCTCAGACATCAGAGAATTACAAGGAGAGAGGGTGCACCCGGATACCTGAATATGGGAAGAGCTGCTGTTGCAGTTGGTTCTTGCTTAGACATCAGAGTTGCACAGAGCTAACAGAGAAAAATGACCTGGAAACAAAATTACTTTAAGTGCAAAATAAATCTGTCGCATTTAAAAGTCCGTAGGTTTGGCCACCTTCAAAATTGTTGTGGAAAAATAAACTAGTTGAGGTCTGAATCACTAATTATTAGTGCAGAAAGAGAAGGCAGAACTGATACTCAAAGCAAAATACTCTGCCATTATCTCAGTCTCCGCCTTTGAAGTGACTTTTATATGAAAACCACTTCCTCTGCTTTCTGCAGAAATCTCTTGGCAGGGGTGCACTTGTTAAACACTTGCATTCCAGATTAAACTCTTTTACGCAGAATGTAATTTATAATTATATGAGAGAAGTAATGACTTTTGACATGCAGTAATTGTGCAAACGTTCTCTAAACAAATGTTTCCTCCAGGTTTATGTTAATCGTATTTTGTTTGAAGTCCTTTATTTTCCACCAATGCACTTTGTTACATTCACTTGTAGAGAGGATTATAAAAATAACATTTTGGAGGAGGCGAGAGCCCAAGAACTGCTTTGTTTGGAAGTGACCGTAGGTAATCTGTGAGGTGATTAACACTGCCTGCCTCACAAAGCCCTGCTGTGCCTTGACTCTCTATGCAGACTCTTAATCTAAAGTACTGAACTTTATTTTTCTTGCAGGGCTCTGTAGCCTACGTTCCTCAGCAAGCCTGGGTCCAAAATGCAACTCTGGAAGATAACGTTATCTTTGGAAGGGAGATGAGTGAGGGCCGGTACAAACGTGTGATTGAGGCTTGTGCCCTGCTGCCTGATATAGAGATTCTTCCTTCAGGAGACAAAACAGAAATAGGAGAAAAGGTATTTCAGTACCCACTCCACCATAACAGTGCTGCTCCTTGTAGTTAAGGTTGTGTGACTCTTATTTTACTTTATCTCAAAATTGTATGGAATTTAAAACATTCAGAGTGGAGATCCTCTGGAATAAGGAGCAGATTTGAATAGTGTGTTTTCCTTCTCTTTAAGCCTCAAAGTGGAGGAAACCTGTCCTCAGTTTCAAATATAAAACCATCTCGTAATGACAGTTTTTAATTGTTTCTAAGTTGCCACTGTTACAGAGCAAAAAAACATATAGATACAGGAAGAGAAAAATCTTCTGAACACTTCAGTTTCATTAAAAACAAGCAAACACCCCTCCAAGCTCGCCAAAAAGTCTGAATCACAGTCCACAAACACAACCATCACCCCAAATCTGGCCCTTGGTTAGCAAAGCAAGTGTGGTGTGGGATTTGAAACGTGCATGGATGATGCAGTGCTGTGGAACCAGGAGCTGCTGTCCCTGCACCAGGAGCTGGCAGGGGTGGTGTGTGGCTGCTGGGAGCTCTCTGAGCTGCTGCTCTCAGGGTCTGGGATGTGTGCTCTGACTGGCTGCAGGGGGCCTGCAGCTCCCAGCTGGCCACAGAACTGAAAGCCCCAGGTGCAGTAAAGGTGCAGCTTTATCTTCCTCGTTGGTCAGCAGGCCAGTCACATTGTACAGTGTGAACAGAGTTTGGCTCTTAAATCAGAGGCAGCACTGCAGAAATGCAGCTGAGAAGAAAAGTAGCCTCTGAATGTACAGAGTTAGATAGGCCAGTCAGGGTTAATTGCTTTACAAGACTAGCAAACATCGTTTCTTTTTGGCTAGCCCTTCACTGACCATGAGAAGGGAAGAGATATACTTCCTTGCAAGAGGATTGTGACTGATTGCTTATGCTGTTGTGGCACTGAAATTATTTGTGGAGATCTGTTTCATGCAATGTTGAAATTCCTCTAATTTAAATAAACCACCTTTGACTTGTGTCTTTCATAAACTGTAGCAAGGCATCTTCTTTCAGCTGTAAATAAAGGATCATGTTTCCTTGTTTCCCCAGGGTGTGAATTTGTCTGGAGGACAGAAGCAGCGAATCAGTCTTGCTCGGGCAGTTTACTGCAATGCAGATGTCTATTTACTTGATGATCCTTTATCAGCTGTTGATGCTCATGTTGGGAAACATATTTTTGAAAAAGTTATTGGACCAAAAGGAATCCTGAAAAATAAAGTATGTTATCATGTCTCTAGAGAATTCTTTTTCTTGGCTGAGCTCAAATGATTGCAAGTTTGTCAAGGTGCATATTTAGACTTCTGTTTCTAACATCTGAAAAATGAAAGGATCCTTCTGCAATTTTTAGAGGACTTCTATGAAGCACTGACATTTTTGTAGTGAAAGGTGCTTCGGTTTTTGTGATTCAAAATTATTAGATGGAAAAATCAAGACAATATTCTCCTAAAAATACCGTGCACACCTGTCCCTTATTGCTATTCTCTTATACACAGAATAAAAGCAGTAAAGAGCAGTAGTCCAACCATGGTATTCACTAATATGAGATGACAAAAACCCTTTATTATTCTTTTGCCTTTTAGACTCGGGTTTTGGTAACCCATGCAATCAACTATCTGCCTCAGATGGACACAATTCTGGTAATGACTGATGGAGAAATCTCTGAGATGGGCTCTTACCAGGAGCTGCTGGAGCAAGATGGGGCTTTTGCTGAGTTTCTTCGTACCTATGCTAATGCTGAACAGACCATGGAGAACAGTGGTAAGCTCACAAATAAACTCTCTCGATGTCTGTCATGTTAATAAGGGAGTCCTGTTACAGGAAAAACAGTAGGACTGGTAGGAAAGTTAAAAGAAATTACTACTGCTTGTGATTGCCTATATAGGTAGAGGTGCTTATTTCTTGAGGGTGTTGACGGTTGAGAGGTTAAACACACATTCTTTCTTAAAATTAGGAAAATGTGTAGCAGATCTGTAGTAAAATATCCTCTCAGTGCAAAATTCAGATGGTAGTGAGACTGCATAAAGGCCAGCTGGGGTTTATACACCCTTCCTGTCTCTGTGAAGATGGGTCTTCTTTATGCAACTAATTCCTTTGGGGATGGGGAGGAAGAGGAAGCAGCTCAGTGTTCTAGCTGCTGTCGTTGACTCCTGCTTCTGCTTTACAAAGCAGCTGTAGAGCTGCACTGGTACAGGAATACACTTCACATTTATTTTTCTTTTATCTACAGACAGTTGCAGTATTGGATTTTGATAGGGGGACTTAGTGCAGGCACCCTTTGCACTTCTCAGCAGGAGTGTCAGGGAATCACCACAGGCAACCCAGTGAAGAAAACAGGCTGGAGGCAAAGAAAGACTGTGCTGGCTGGGGTTAAGTTGGTGACACGAGTTTAGGAGCAGATGCTGGGTGCTGCAATGAAGGGTTTGGGAACAAAGAGGGGCCCGAGCCTGCTTTTCTTTGTCTTCCATTTGGAAAACCACTGGTTCCTTCCCATTCCCTAGAGGGAGCACAGAGGTGGTTTTTGGTGCACTCCTCATGTGTCCATCACGGGCAAAGTGGAAATGGTGCCACATTTACCTGCACTGATGCAGCTGGGAAGTGTTAGAGATGTGTTGAACAGCTTCCTGTGGCAAGGAGCTGCTCACGGTGCTCTGTCAGAGTTGCCTGTGGGAGGTCTTTGGTGGTCTGCCTTGCTCTCTGAAGCTCTACGATCCAGGCTGGCACCAGACTGCCCCTGGAGTCTGAGAGTGGGCAGGGTTTGTTCCTGCCTGTGCAAGGTGGCATCTTCTCCTGGCTCCCTCTTCCAAGGAGTTGGATTTGGGGATGATCTGGCATCTCAAAGCTCAAGCTCAGGCTGCCCTGCTGTGGGCTGGCATTCCTCTTGGAAAGATCTCGTGGTAGTGCCAGTTGTTGCTCTGCAGACTGGGATGCTGGTTTGGGTGGATGTTCTAAACAGCAAATACTGCATGGGTGGTGTCTCACTGTGGAAGGCACTGTGGGAAGAGATTCTGTGGGAGCAGGAGCAGGTTAACTTCTGTGTATTTTCTGTAGGTGCTCTGTAGCTACTTGGGGCACAGTCAGACTTGTTGCCGTCTTCAGCATATGCGAAATTCGTAGGCAAATCAACTTCCTCTGTGCTTCCCATGGGAGTTAACAAGTTAACTTCAATATGAAGGTTTGCCTCATTTAATAGCCTTGTTCTCTTAGTCTTTGTCTCCTCCCATTTTCAAATGTGGAAAAGTAGGTTTTGAAATCCTTTTCATTAAACTAAATTACTTTGTTTTTCCATTTAATTACTGAATTTTCTTTTGGAAAGTGAGCCAGTGCTTTATCTTTTGCAATGATTCTCTGCAGTTTTCTAATAAGAGGCACTTCTAATTTCAGTACCACCCTGCTGATCTGGAGGGGATTGCTGTATCACAGGGTTGGTCTATTTGCAGCAAATTTGTTCATCAGTTCTAGTTAAGTGATCTTCTGCCAGTGGTAAAAAGTGAAAAGTAGAGGCATTGTTTGTCTGATTCATAGGGATAATATGAATTCATGTTTACTGAATGTGTAAAAGGTCACTCTTACTGAGAATCACAGGCTCTTGGATGAGCACAGTAGTCTGTGGTGGGAGTCAGACTCAGTTGGCTGGAGGGTGTCTGCACACCCACTTTTCAAGGGAGGCTCCCTTATGTCTGAAGCTCTGTGTTGGCAGCCTGGGAACCCAGTGGATTGGTGCTTTCTGGCTGGAATACATCTGCTGCTCCAAGGGTGGGAAAGCCTCTCCTCCTACCCAGCCCCTGAGGTTTGGCTGCAGCTCTGGTGCCTCCCAGCCTTCCTCTCCCTTTGGGATTCCTGAGGGTACCTCTGCCTGTGTGCTGTACTGCTGCCTTTCCCATCCTCAGCCTCAGGGGTTCCTCTGTGTGGGAACACTGTGTTTGTGGCTTGGGATTAAAAATAGGTCCATTTCAGCAAACTTGATTCTGCCTTGGGTTTTGTGGTTTAGGTTGTTCTGCTTGGATGTGAGGTTGTAAAGATTGAAAATGGTAGAGTGTGTTCTGGAAAAAAGTTAATTCTATGTGCTTTTAGAGTCAGATCCTTCATTAGAAGGAACGATTCAACCTCTGGAAACAGGTAACTGTTTGCCATGTGGCTTTGTGTTAGTGCTTGCCTTGGAGTAATATGAGTAGCTGCACTTTATTTACAAGACCCTGAGTCATTATTAGAAGAATTTCTCTGTGCAGTGGAAGGTATTTGCATGGTTTGCATGTCCTTGGTTGTGTGAGCTGCAGCAGTTGGTGTGTGGCAGCTTGTGGGTAACTCAGCAGCAGCAATTCTGTATCTCACAGGCTTCCATGAGGAATCTTTAAATTAACTTAGTAAGAGACACCCTGGACCTAGAAATGTAGTGGGTGTACCAAGGGAAGTGTCACTCAGGATTGAGCCCTGAGGGTCCCTTTTGTTCTCAAATGTGTCTTCAGTACTCACAAGTGTTCCCTTTTATAATTTCTGGGTACTTTTTTCAGCAGAACCTTCATGAGTGGGCTAAGTGCAAATGTCAGATTTACTATGGCAGTCTTGAGCGTTTTTTTGTTTTCAGAGCTAAATGCAGCATAAGCAAGAAATCTTCGTAGCCTACAACATGAAATCAAATTTGAGCTTTTAGGGGTGGATGGTTTATTTGTGGTTTTGTTTTCTTCACCAATGTACTTCAGCAGTATGTTGCTGGAAAGCTTGCTGTTTTTCATTATGGGAACCTTTCAAAACAAATGCTGTCAAGTGCTTAAAATAACCAGCAGTCCCATCTTGGTTTCATCTTATTTGCATAAATAAGAACTAAGTAATTGAACTTTTTCACATTTTCTGTTTTTTTTTCTTTTTAAGACCACGCTGAACATTTTATTTCTGGATTTTTACAGTAATGAACCGATACTCAGTTTGCAGACACAGAAGTGAAAGCAGCCCACACTTAATGTGTTGATGATCTGTTTTATGCATATATTTTGCTTTCATGTAAAGGCATGAAAATGTCAGACTCCATCTACAGAAATTTTCCTGAGTATCTTTTGAGTATATTCAGGTCAATACCTTTGCATAAACTATGCATAGGTCCTTCAAAAATGCAAAACTCTTTGGTGCAAATTCCGAATTAACTTCCATAAATGAAAATAGAGTTCCATGCACTGACAGTTAACTTTTTAGGAGTCAGACATTTGATTTTTAAAAGGAAAATTGACATAACCTGAACCTAGAAGTTTGACTCATGGCACTGTATTACACTGAATTAAATTGCTCAGAAAAGGTTAATATTTCAAGCTGACAGGTTTTCTGGAGTGTTTTAGACACTTGTCTCATGTGTGCTGCATCTTGGTACAAGTGGGATGTTGTGGGATAACAATTCATGGAAAGATCTCTTGCTTAAAATTATCTGATTCCTGCAGTTTCCTAAAACATCAGGATTTTGCACATTTCTTCTTGCTCAGCTTTGCAGGAAGACTCAAAGTTAGTAGCACATGCCTGCTGTTCTTACAGCTTCACTCCATCATTTATAGAATGTCTTCTCATGGCATTTTAAAATCAAAGTAATTTATAACTAACTGTGTAGAAGCTGTGGTTTGAAAAGGAGTGGCTGGAGTGTTGGGTTTGTTTCCATGGCATGGGTCACATGTGACTTGGGATGTTGTGTTTGAACATAAAGTATATCCTCATAATTATATTACATTATTACTGACCTGCATTTGCTAGAAAAATAAATGTTCCCTGTCTTGGCAATTAACCCTGTTGGGAGTTGAACTAAACTGATTTGTTCACCTGGTCAGTTTTCTGTTATTCTCTGTAAATACTTGTGCTCCCTGCTTTGTTTGCATGGTAAGACTGCAATTGGCAATTAGGATTGAAATGAAATGCTTGTGTCCCTTTGCCTAATCATTTTCATGTTTACTTTTTCACCCTCTCAGATACAAAGAGTCCATCTGCAAAGGAAGGCAGGCCTGTAGAAAATGGAGTCCTTGTGAATGAAGCCCCTGGAAAGTTGATGCACAGGTGTGTGTTCTCCTTTTTTTCTTTTTTTTGCTCTTTCCCCCATCCTTTCAATCCAGTCACTCAGATGTGGATAAGCAGTAATTTGATGGTTATGCTCTTTGGTAGAGGAGAATATATCATGCTGGATCCAGCAGCCTGAGAAAGGCCAGGCTGCTGCTGTGTGGCTGCAGGTGCAGCAGCAGGAAGTGCTCCAGCAGGCTCCTGGAGCCCCCACACAGACACAGCACCACGGGGCCTCATCCAGGCCCTCTGGCTGAGCAGGACGAGGTTTGCTGCTGGGAATACATCACCTGTGTCCATGCAGGGGGGATCCCTGCAGTGGCTGGGCTCAGCCCCTCAGTGTCTGGGAGCTGCCCCTGGCTCCCCATTGCTGGCATGTGGCATTTGAACCTCTGGGGCTGCAGCCCCAGTCCGGGCTGGCACAGACTGCTGCACATTCATGTCTGCACTCACATGACTCATGATATTCTCTCCATGTGAAGAAACTCTTGTGTAGTAGCAAGATATTGTGGGTTTGGCTTGCATAAAAGGGAGTGTTTTATTGGCTAGTCCAGCTTTTGTGTGTGTTCCTAAGGCTTCTGCATTTTACTGCTGTCAGATGGGATGAAATGCCAAGTGGGCCTGCAGCCTGACCTAATGAAGCTGCTTTTCTGCTTGCAATCACTCTGATCATACCTTTCCAAAACCATCTCCTAGTCTATGCCTTATTCTTACAGTGCTCTAGAGACACTGTATTTCTGGAAGCTAATGAGTGCCTGGGAGTTAAATGGACTGTTTTGAGGGGAGTGTGGATGCCCTTTCTGCACTCCAGCAGCTGCTGTGCTGATGATGGGGTTTGGAAAGGCTGATCTTGATGGTCACAAAGTGCTCTTCTTTCTGGAATGTGATTGTGCAACCAAGACTTCTTTATCTGATGACTCTGTTACTTGCACCTGAACATGGGTGGGACCTGCATGTTGTCAGAGAGGGCTTGGGGAATGCACTGAGGGGAGGAGGGAGGCTCCAGGAACCTCTGGCCCCGTGATGGCAGGTTAGGACATCTCCATAGGAGTGTAGACCACTGACTTGGAGCTGTGGACTGTCAAAGCCTAATTGTGAGGTAGCACTTCTCCTGTGTCAAGCTAAGATTAAAAAATACATGTCTTCAAACAGGCAACTCAGTAACTCTTCAACGTACAGCAGAGACACTGGGAAGCCACAGCACCAGAGCAGCACAGCAGAGCTGCAGAAGCCCCTTGCTGAGAAGAATTCCTGGAAACTGATGGAGGCTGACACAGCAAAGACTGGGAGGGTAAGGTCTCCAGTTCCCACTTCCTGTGCCCTCTTCCAATTTTGGAAAAATCTGTTTCAGGAGAAGATAACTTCTGAAGACCATATAACTGGTATGAGAACGGGCTGAGGGAATTCTTGAACTGCTGCTTGTTGTGTAATACCTGATGGAAGTGTGGCTGTGCCCTCTGCTCCCAAACCTGAGTCCCATGTTTGCCTGTGGGAAGAACGGTAACACCAAACTCTGTGCGAGATGATGGGCCTGACCACATCAAAGTGTACAAAGAGAAATTAAAACCTTGAAGCTATTTCTTGGAGAGAGGTTGTGACCAATTAGGTGACCTAATGAAAACTGCCCTTCAGTGTAAGGATCTGCAGTTGACTCAGAAGAATTTAAGCCAAGTTTCCACTGTAGACATAAGTATCTAATCCCAGGATACCCAGGGCTTTTTGAGAAACCTGAGACTGAGGTTCCTGGGAAAGTGGCAGTTACAGCTCCTAGCAATGTTGCTTGAATCCAAGCTTGGATTGCTTGTTGCTGGTTAAAGATAGATCATAGGATACAAGCCATGTGGAGCAAGGGTTGGTTTAAAGGCTTTATAATCTTGTGGTACAGAGAGCCAGAAACTGGAACTCCTCAGTGAAGTGTTTGGCTCTGCTGCTGATGCTCTGTGTTACTTCAGGCAGCTGCCTCCCTACTCCTCCCTTCCCTTGGATGACAAGGGAAGGATGATGTGTGCCTGCCCTGGGGGAATGTTGGATTTGGCATGTCTCCATAGAATGCTTTGCAGCATGTGTTCCCAAGCAGTGGCTCTCCAGAGTGCAGCTGCTGTGTTTTCATGGCCTGATGGAAGGTTACTGACTTGAAATAGGCGTTGGACAAGGAGGAGTTGCTGGTTTTGAAACGTAGCTGCAAAATGAGTATTTCTTTTTGTCTTCTGTCTTCAGGTAAAGGCATCCGTGTACTGGGACTACATGAAAGCCATTGGACTCTTTATGTCTTTCTTGGCCATTTTCCTCTTTATGTGTAATCATATAGCCTCCTTGGCTTCCAACTACTGGCTGAGTTTATGGACAGATGATCTTGTTATCAATGGGACTCAGCAGAACACAACTCTCAGACTGGGAGTATATGGAGCACTGGGATTTTCTCAAGGTTTGCTTGGTCTTGTGTGTTTTAACATTTGCTGATTCAGTGTTTCTAATGCTCTCGGTGCCTGCAGCAGCATTTTGCTAAGGATTTGAGGGTGGGTTTTCACAGAAAAATGAAAAACTTGAATTAAAAAAAAAAAAGGCAAGCAAACCAGCCTATCCAATTATTCAGTTACAAAATGTGTTTTTCCTTTCATTTGTATGCAGAAGCCCTCAAAGTGAGAAGTGTTTTGCTGGCTGATGAGCCAGAGTTGTGACACAATGTCTGATCTCAGAAGTGTCTCCTTGGCCTGTCAGCAGACTGTGCTGGCCTGGTCTGCAGGGGCAGTTTGTCACAGGAGGCTGTGGCTGTGCTGTCTCCCTGCAGCCCCACGGGCTCAGCTGCCCTGGCTGGGGTTTGCTCTGGCTGCCTCTGGCTCCATCTGGGGCACTGTGGGGAGGCTACTTCAGTGATGTTTTGTTTTGTGTCCTCTTTGTGGTTTAGAGTTTGTTTGCCATGAAACCCAACACCCCAAGTACCCCACTTCAGAACTGCCATGAAAATCCCACATTAAAAAACAAATGCCAAGTGCAAATTGAGTGATTTTTGCTCAGGGACAGTGTTCAAATATTACACGAATTTTTGTAATGGAGAAGCAATTAAAGAAATGTGATGTTTTCATGGATTTTATTTTTTTTAACTGCTTGACATATTTGCTGAGTCTACCTAAAGTGAAACCTAGCTCTCAGGTTTATTTTACTGGAGACATGCTAAGGCTCAATGATGACAAAATGAGGAAAATGTTTTGTGTGAGGGGTGGCAGCAGTTAATAATGAGTCTCCTTTTCTAGGCATTGCTGTGTTTGGCTACTCAATGGTTGTGTCAATAGGAGGAATCCTTGCATCACGACACCTGCACCTCAACCTGCTGCACAATGTCCTCAGGTCTCCAATGAGCTTCTTTGAGCGCACTCCCAGTGGGAACCTGGTGAACCGTTTCTCCAAGGAGATAGACACCATTGACTCCACCATTCCACCCATCATCAAGATGTTCATGGGCTCCACCTTTAACGTGATTGGGGCTTGTATCACCATTCTGCTGGCCACACCCTTAGCTGCTGTCATCATTCCACCCCTGGGACTTCTCTACTTGTTTGTGCAGGTGAAGGGTGTTACCTGGGGGAACCAGGACCAGCAGTCACAACCTGTGTTATTTAAGACAGTTCTTACCCTATATGAGGAAGGATTTTAATGTGTTGGATTTGAGTCATGCTTGGCTGACTGTGCTTTGCATGGTTTACTGATAATCTGATGTTAGCACAGCATTTCCTTCCTTTGTCAAGTGTAAAATGACTTCTGTGAAAAAGTTAATCCTTTAATACCTACTTTATAAAAATGCCGTTAGATTTTGTGGCAAATTTTGCACAGCTTGTTGCTCGGAGCCCAAATATAGAAAACATGGGCTTTTCCAAGACTTCTTTCCAAACATGAGAGTAGCATTTAGAGGGGTGTGTGTGTTTTGCTCACGTGCCTGTTTCATCAGAATATTGTCAAGAGAGAAAGAGAGTGGATGGCAGCATTTCACTCCTGTCCTGTGGGCAGGGTGTGCTTGCTTCACTCTGGCTTTAGTCCTAGAAACTGGTAGAGCCAGCACAGATCGAAGAGAAGCAGTTGGGGTTTGGCTCTTGAATTTATAAATCCTTTTGGCTCCACTACTAAACCTTAAAGTGGTGATATGTGTGTTTTATACCGTTGAACTAAACTTGCTGATAAAAGGAAGAGAAGAAAATGGCTCTGGCATGAGGTGGGTTGATTGGCAGTTGTTTAAAGGCAGCAGAATGTACATAATGGTCCTTTAGGCCTAGAAGTGTTGGAGAAGGTGTGTATTCCCATGTATAAGTTGAAGCTCTGTCACTAACAGCCCAGATGGCAGGGGACTGTTTATCATTCCCCTTATCCTTCCAGCCACAGTCTGGGTGTAACCGTGGTTCTCATGCTCTGATTTGCAGAGGTTTTACGTGGCCACTTCGCGGCAGCTCAAGCGCCTCGAGTCTGTGAGTCGTTCTCCCGTGTATTCCCACTTCAACGAGACTCTCCTGGGAGTCAGCGTCATCCGAGCCTTTGAGGAGCAGAAACGTTTCATCAAGCAGAACGACATGAAGGTGGATGAGAATCAGAAAGCTTATTATCCAAGCATTGTTGCCAACAGGTACCAGAGGGGCTGCAGTATGGAACAGCAGTTACCTGGGGAGGACATGGATTTGATGGCTGTGCTCCTTATCAGCCACAGCTCTTGGCATGCTTGTCCATGGCAGGGAAGCCTGTGGATAAATCCATTTCAGAGGTGTTTAGTTCAAACTTGTGTGATGAAATTAAAATTACTTCTGAATCTCTCACCTTTCTGAGAGTTCCTGCCTTGCTTCTGGGTTATATTCTTTTTAAAGTTTTGATTTATTGATCCTTATGTTCAGAAAGCAGTTGTAGTTAAGACAGGAATTTATACACCTGAAAGACTCATTGATTTTGGATGCCTCCAGGTTCACACACTTCTGAAGCAGAACCTCACAGATCTTGCAGTGCCTCTGTTACTAGAAGGACACACAAGCCATATTATTAATCTTACAAAAAAAAGATGTGTAACAGACCATTTGTTGTCCACATCCCTGATCTCTGTGGGTGAAGCACTGGAAAGGTGTTTTTGTGCCTTGCAGGTGGCTGGCTGTCCGTCTGGAGTACGTGGGGAACTGCATTGTCCTGTTTGCAGCATTGTTTGCAGTGATTGCACGCAACAAACTCAGCGCGGGGCTGGTTGGCCTCTCGGTGTCCTACTCACTGCAGGTAATTTTGCCTTTTCTAAAAGGAGCAAAACCTCTGAATTGTTAGGCAGCAAGTCAGAACCTTGATATGGCTTTGGATGGAAAATTAATATAAGGATCACAGAAAATAATAGTTACAAATAGTATCCAAGAGGATGCTGGGAAGTTTCTTCTGTGCTTTCCCTGTGTGAGGGGATGTGGCCAAGGTGTCTCATCTTGTGCATCTTCAAGGCACTTAGGCTTTCCTCCTGTCCAGCACTGATTAGCTGAGATCCTGCCTGTGTTTATGCATACCGTGAAATTGCAATGCTTTGGTTGTTGCATGTTTTTCATTTATTGCAGGTAGCCTACTCAGTGTGAACTGCTCTCTGACTTCTTTCCTCCCTGCAGATTACAGCGTACTTGAACTGGCTGGTTCGCATGTCATCCGAGCTGGAAACCAACATTGTTGCTGTTGAAAGAGTCAAAGAATATGCTGAAATGGAGAAGGAGGTACATTGTGTTGTCCACCACACCTGGGGAAGCCAGTGCCCTGTTCTGAGGTCTCAGCTGCCCGCTGGATGGGTTGGAGCGTGGGCCTGTGCTCTGAGCTGAGGGGTGGGACAGAGCTCAGGGCTGTGAGTGCCTGCCAGGGATGGGCTGAGTCTCAGTGGGAAGGTCCTGCTGGTGCTTTTGTGGTGTATCCACTGGTGTTTACACTGTACTATTTGGGAAATGTCCTCTTATGTTCAAGGCTGAGCAGTAGGGCAGCACAAATGTTTTGGTTTCCTGAGACTTTAAACAACATGTTTTTGTTTCTCTTTTTGCACTCAGTATGGGGAATAAAAAGGTTTTACTTTTTTTGTTTTTGTTTCGTTTTGATTCAAATCACATAACTCATTTCATGTGCAGTTGTTCCCTTTATGGTTATGAAGTTCCCTGGGTCTTCTCTTTGCCTTGGCTGTCACTTGAACTTGACCTGGGTCACTGTTTTTGCAACCAAACATTATGAAGATCCTTCCTAGAATTTTTAAAGTTCTGGTAGCAGACCAGTGTTCATACATGTAAAAGCCTTTTTATTTGGCAGTGGCAGTGAGTGCAGTGGGGTGTGCTCTTTCCTTTCTCACCTCTGTGGGAGGCTGAGGCAGCAGCTTTTTACCAGCTTATTAATGTTTTAGTGCACAGTCTCAGCTATACTGCTTCTAGTTGCACGTGTGGCTGCCCCAGAGGTTTCCTTGCCATGGTGGGGTGTACAGACAGGTTGTCTGAATGTGTGCTGCCTGCATGGTTCTGCCATTGGCAAGAGGAAAGTTTATCCAGGAAGTGGGACTTGAATAGCCAAGCCCTTGGCTGCTCACACCATTTCATCTCTCTTGAAACAACTCTTTCCCGCTCTTCTCATCACAGTCCCTTTTGCAAATTATCCCCTAAGAAGAGTTTTTCTTAATTGCAACCTGAGTCCTCTGAGCCCATGTTGGTTGAAGCAGGAGCTGATCAGAGGTGTTTGTGTGGTTCTTTCAGGCTGAGTGGAGCATTGAGCAAACAGCCCCAGCCAGTAGCTGGCCTGAGGAGGGGAAGGTGGAGTTCCGAGGCTACAGTCTGCGCTACCGTGAGGACTTGGACCTGGTTCTGAAAAACATAAATGTTACCATCAATGGGGGTGAGAAGGTAAGGACTGAATTCGTAGCAGAGTGTTGAGTTCACAGGTCTCCATGCATAAGCAGAAGAGAGGTTTTAACCCTGTTCCATTATGTGTCTGGGGTTCTTAAGAACTAGAAAAACTTCTGTGGCCTTAGCCCTGTTGTAACTGCAGATGTTGTGGGCTCTCAGCCTTTGCAAGGTGTGTTCTGCATCCTGGATAAAGAGACACTGTTATGTGGGGCTGCCAAGTATCATTTGGCCTGGTTTCATTGGGAGGTGATGTTTGTCCTGTCTTGCCTCCCCTTCCCAGGGAATTTTGCTAATTTGTTTGCCATAAGCAAAGAGGAGTAGGTTGCAGAGAGATTAAGTTAATTATAATCTCAGGAAAATAGCCTACAGTAGAGGGGGGAAGCCTCACCTAGTGATGCAGAAGCTGCAAGATGAAACTGCAGGAAAAAATGGGAATTGAGAGCAGATTCTCTGGATCTGGCCAAGCTGATCTGTGTGTTTCTCCTCCTACCTCCTTGCCCATGCACTCACACATGTCCCACCCCAGTCCTGTGTGGATTCTCTGATGTCTGTTAGTAGTGTGACCTTGCACAGCAGCA
Source organism: Nicator chloris (assembly GCA_013400495.1). Lineage (NCBI taxonomy): Eukaryota > Metazoa > Chordata > Aves > Passeriformes > Pycnonotidae > Nicator > Nicator chloris. The sequence continues at coordinate 72,955 of WAAE01001595.1, read as the reverse complement.
TAAAAGGTAGCTATGACAGATCTACTGTCCAGCTTCCTTATTTGTGGTAGCCAGCTGGGCATTTGTTTTCTCCTGAGTGCACACTTTCTACCTACGAATATGGGCAGAATGCTACCTCGAGTGGTTAGAATGGGCAGATGGCAAGATGTGTATCAGCCAACCAAAGCAGCAATCTTTTATATTTGAAAACTATTGATCAAGACTTCAGCCTAACTGGGAAGTAAAATAGTGTGAAACTGGATGCTTTTGCTGTGTGGATAACCACAAAAGTATGGCTATGTGTCCATTTCATGTGCAAATGCTTTAGCTCTTTCCCAAAGTAAGTTGTTCTTGTATTTCTTCCCAACAGATTGGAATAGTTGGAAGAACAGGAGCTGGAAAATCCTCACTTACTTTAGGTTTGTTTCGGATTAATGAAGCAGCTGAAGGTGAAATTATTATTGATGGGATTAATATTGCAAACATTGGGCTCCATGACTTGCGCTTCAAGATCACCATCATCCCTCAGGTAGGTGCAAAATCCTGCCACTACCAGAACCTCTTTGCTCTTTGCACTCTCTTTGCACTCCAGTGCTCTTTCCATAAAGTAGTGAGGAGAAAATTGTTATTCCTCCTCTGATCTGTGCCATGAAATTCAGTCACTTCAACTTGCTCTTTCATGGACTTGAAACCAAGCTTTTTTCCCTAGGCTGGTTTCAGTTTGCCTGTGCCAGGTAACAAGCAGGAACTTGGCTGTGGCTGAGCCATGTTGTGGAAGCAAAACCTTGGCCTCTGGGTTTAGGAGCTGATCACTTACATATTACAGACAGCTCAGCTGGAGTGGGAAGGGCTGCTCCCAGCTGAACACCTGCTTGGGATCCCTTTGTGAACTGGGCACAGTGTGTGCTATCAGTGCTGTTCTGCACAGAAACCTGCACATAACCATCCCAGAATAGCCCAGCAGCTGTGGATCTGATAGTCCTAAGCATTTGGAAATACAGCTTTATGAGCATGGGATTTAGTCTCAAGTGTTTTGTTCTTACTGTGTAGGCTTTATTGCCTGTTCTGATTCAAAGTAAAACTGTAAAATGTGATGTTTTGAATGACCATTGCAGCACACTGGCAAAAACAAGTGAGCTCACTGTAAAAGGTTTTCTGCACCACCTCTTTTGGAAATTAGGGGGGCACTTTACTTTCTCCTTTTGATTATTTTGCATCAGTATTTCCAAAGTAGTATTTCTTCCTGTCTGAGGAAAAAAAAAGGAAGTAATTTCATTCATACTACAGCTGAAGAGTTTGGAAATATTTACAGATTACACTAATAAGTGAAAAGTTGACGTGGTAGTCCCTGCTGACAGAAGGTGGAGCAGGGAGGGCCTCTTTTTTAGCCTAGAGGTCGAGTAAAAAGAGCTGGCTAGGGTTTGGGTATTTTGAGTTTTTTGTTTTGTTGGGGTTTTTTCCTGAATTCATGAGTTACTGAGTAATGGAAAGGTCTGCAAGAATCTGCAAAGGGAAGAGGTCGGGCCCCCAAGAAGAGTAAGGAATAAGAGTCAGGGAGAATAGCTTTTTATTGGAAAAAAACGAGCCCTCACTCCTAAATTCAGTATATTAGCTTGCTTGCAACTGCATGTGTACATGTTGTTTCCCTTTGTTATCTAAGAAATCTTTTTGGAGCACATACCATGTTCTGTGTACATGGGCAATTGCCTCTTTCCATGACCAGGATCCAGTATTGTTTTCCGGCTCTCTGCGTATGAATCTTGATCCCTTTGACCAACACTCTGATGAAGACATTTGGAGGTCTTTGGAATTGGCTCACCTGAAGAACTTTGTATCATCCCTTCCTGATAAACTGAATCATGAGTGTGCTGAGGGTGGTGAGAACCTCAGGTAGGTCAAAGAAAGTGTGTGCTGCACCGAATCACGAGGGTGCTTGTGCAAGTTCTATTGCCCCAGCACTGTGTGAGAATCTGGGGAGGCAACTGGAGAATGCTTAATGCGTGACCAGGCAATCAACCCACTAGGTTTTGTTCAACATGTTTTCAGCTCTTGAGTTTGGCAATTTCAGATAATTTAAGAAATACTTTGAATGCTGGGAGTTTTGTCAGCTTGGGCAGCCTTGGAAACCATTTAAGCAGCAGCAGTTATTCTAAGGAAGCTGTTGAGTTGCTATTTGCACCTTGTCAGGGTTTTTCACGTTCAGTTTGTAGAAGCCATTTAAAGTCCAGTCCTCAGCACTGCACTGATTCAGTCAATCAGCCTGATGCAGTGTTATGCTGAAACACTTGTATTCTCTTACTACATTGCCAGGACCTCATTTGAGGGGGATGTAGTTTCAGATGCTGTTAGATATTCTGCTGGGAAATAGTCAGACCCACCTTATCTTTAGAACAAGGAATTGCCAGGTTTCAAAATGAATACTAATAAATGCCTAAACTTGTTCTGACTTTCCTCCCCACCTTCCCATCCCATCTGTGCAGTGTGGGACAGCGCCAGCTGGTGTGCCTGGCACGAGCTCTGCTCAGGAAGTCCAAAATCCTGGTTCTGGATGAAGCCACAGCTGCTGTTGATCTTGAAACAGATAAGCTCATACAGTCAACTATAAAGTCTCAATTTGAAGAATGTACTGTATTAACTATAGCACATCGTCTGAACACAATCATGGACTACACGAGGTAAAGTGATACTGCTTTCATCTTGCTGCCTGTGTGACCTGCACTGTGCTCCACTCTCATGGGCCTCTTTGTGTTAGTTGGATGTTCACTGGTTCGTTTTTAGCTGCCTCTGCACAGAGCGGCTGAAATTCCTGTTGTGAGGGGTGGGGTGTATTTGTTGTGGCTTGTGGCTCCTCTTGTCTCTCTGTCACACTGCTCTTGTGCTGTTCCTGCCTGGGCAAACTGGGAAGGGGAGAGAGGCAAGGACAGGAGTCTGCCTGGGTCTTGCCCTAATTTAGGCACAGACAGCACAGGGAGGCCAAAAGGGCAGATCCTGCCCTCTGAAGTTTATTTGGTGTTTCACTTTCCATCCCTTCTGGCTGTAGTTCATACAGCCTCCCTCCTGCTCGGCTGCCTTGCTTAGGTGTGCTTGAGGGCCAAGCTGTTGTCACACATTTCAGTTTTAGGCTCTCTTGTCCCTTTTATCACAGAATAGCCAGGTGACCAGTAGTAGGATTTCAGTGTACTTTAGTGGCCCTCAGTTTGTGCTGTCAGTTGGTGCTGTTTGGAGCGCTGCCAGCAGGGGAACACCCAGCTCAGCTGTGGCAGTGGTGACACCAGGCACCTGCCCAGGGCTTGGTGACCATCTCTGCAGTGCCTTGCATCTGTGGGGGGAGCTGGAACAGTGTTTTAGCAGTGAGCTGACCACTTGATGGACTTCCCTGGCTAGTTGCATGTTTGTGTTTGTCACAGAAGCTGTGTAACAGCAGTTGGTGTGGAGAGGTGTTAAGGGAAGGTTGTCCCAGCTCTTGCAGGGTCTTACAGGCCCTCACACACCTTGACAAGAAGTGCTGCCAGCTCGCTTCTGGCTGGCTCAGAGTGCAGGCCGGAGTCTCCTCTGCAGGAGGAGATGGGTGAGCATGTGCTGTGTGTGCAGGTGGCTGTGTAACCATGTGCTACATAAACAGTGCACCACACAGACCATCTGCAGAGGTGTGGAAGGACAGTGGGAACCTCAGCCTGTTCACACAGTCAGCACTGTTTTCTCTTGCAAATAATGGCTGTGCTGCAGTCTCTGTGTACACATATATCCATGTTCACTGGCTTTCTGGATCTTCTTTTGACCATTTTTTTTTCTTTTCTTTTTTTCTTTTTTTTTTTTTTGATCTCCTTGTTTTACAGAGTTTTGGTCTTGGAGAGAGGAGAAGTGGTGGAGTGTGGTACCCCAGACCAACTACTTCAGGAAAAAGGCATTTTCTATAGCATGGCCAAAGATTCAGGCTTGGTGTAGTATCTGAACTTGGCTATTTACTGTGGGGAAGAGGGACATGGTACATTTGGAGAACTGTAACTTCCCCTGAGCTGGACTGAACCACACAGCTGAGTTTCAGACACAGTGAAGTTAGCCAGAGCATGGCAATGGAAGTAACATAAAGATGCAATTTTTTCTTTTTTTTGTTTCTCCTTAGTATTGATTTTAGCCACCTTTAGGAGAAGCTCATACACTGTGCAAGACACTTCAGAGACTCCTATTTTTTGCCTGAAATCTGTCATTTTACGCTCAAATGTACGGCGGAGTGATTAATCAGAGAAGTTCAGAAAAGCTTTTTCTTCTCATCTACTCTTATGTGCTGAAGTTCTCTCTCCTTTTTTTTTGTTTAAAACATTTTTTCAAATGCTAGTTATTTGCTTGTTTGCGGATTCCTCATTTCATGAGCCATCTATTGTGGGATGCACTTGGAACATTTTGTGGCAAATAGTACTATAGTCCAAAGATTTTTCTTCTTGTGAAATAAAATGTGTGCCAGACTTTCTCATTATGGCATTTACTGTACATGGTTAATGCTTTATGCATTGTCCTAAAGGTTTCATGTGTTTACAGTGTAGAGCAGCAAGTTCACCATCACGTCAGTAGTGCTGATGTGAAAAAGCACAGTCCACGTCAGAGCAGTGTTTAAGCATGTCTAGAATGACAATCACTCCAGAACCAAATCGTGCAGCAAGTTGGTGTGTTGTGCAGTCCCTGGTCTTACACCCAGCTCTCTCAGGGACTGGGGTGCCCAGTGCTGGTGGCACTGTGGGGACGAGGCTGAGCAGTGAGGATTCGCCTGAGCAGAGGCTGCAGGCTCAGGGTGACGCTGATTGTAACACCCTTGGCTTTGGCAGTTCTGTGCTTTCATAGCAGCTCTGCCACATCAAGGACCATTAGCCTTATAGCAGAGAAACATGCCCTTCATGCTGCTGCTGCTGACTCTTTAATTTTGTGGGAAAATGTTCTGTTACAGTTGTTTAAAAAAAAAAAATTAAGTGTTTTTAAAGTTGTGTGTCGGAAGGGTCTAACAAAATGGCAACAGAGTCTGGTTTTCAAGATCCATGTTGAATTTTCATCTTTTTGTGGTAAGAAAAAAGCTACTTTTCTAATGTTCTGATTAGTCTTATTTTAAAGGAAAATGCTGGAAGAAAGCAAACTGAGTCAGATGGATCCAAATACTTAGCACTGAGAATGTGGACTCCTGTGATTGATATTGCTGACCTTAATACTAGACAATTGTTGTCCTTAGAGTAAAGCTATTTATTTTTTTTGTAAATTATGACTCTCTGAAATTGAATAGACTGAAAATTTCTTTGGTATTTTTTTGTAATGACAATGCAAATATTTGCAAAGAACTTGCAGTAAAAAACTGTCTGAAAGAAAACGTGTTATTTCTTGCCTTGTGTTTGACAAAGGGTTTGCTTTGTCAGTTCAGCTTTTTGCCTTGAATATAGAAATTGTTGGTCCTGTTTAGACTAATCATTCTGCTTGGCCTGATGTCTGGGGTTGTTAGGGTGGTGGGTGTAGATAACCTAACAGATAACCTGTGCTGTGGTAGGGCTGGCTTGTTTTGTGGTTTGCTGAGCAGACCAGGTCATAATGATGGATCAGCAGAGCAGGAGTCACAGTGCTGTGGACCTTTGTCACCCCCAGTGGTGTCCATGGCCTGTGCCTGCCACATCTCCTGAGCTTGGTGTGAATTTTCTCTGTGGAAATGGAACGAGCAGGGGCTGATTGGGCAGTTTGGGGATGAGCTGTGAGTTTTAGTTTTTCAAATCCCCAAACACTTGTGCAGCACTGTGATAGAAGGACAGAAGGGTGGAGAATGCTTGTAGCACATGGTTTATAGGAACAGAGAACAGGACAGAGCAGGGGCTCTGTGGGCAAGGGCTGTGGCTGGTGATGGACATTAAGGTGGAGGTGGAGCTCCCTGCAGAGGCCCAGGGGAGGAACTGTGAATACCACTGAGACACCTTTCCTGCTTGGGAACAGTCATCCTCCAGGAGCACTTTGTGATCCTTCCACCCCATTCTAGAAGAGCCCTGGCAAGGAATGGGGAGAGGAGCTGCTGTAGTTGAATTCAGTGTGTCTGATCTCAGTGCACGTTGATGTAACTTGGCTGACATTATTTACTGCAACATGGGAGATTTCTCACATCTGGAAAAGATTCTGCCAAAAAAACAGCTCAGCTTTTAGGAGACCTGCAACAACCACCCTATTTCATGTGTGTGAACAGAGCTACTTCTGTAAGTATTCCCAGTCCTGACCCACACGAAGATCCTTTTGTGGTGTGACAACAGGAACAACTCTGGCACAGGAACAAGTGTGCTTTGGGTCACTGACACCTTTAACATTGTGGCATTCCTGTGCACCTTGTGACCATCTGGGGACTGGGAGTGTCACTTGCACAGTCCATGTTTGGCATGAACTTGGTGTAAATCAATGCATGACACCTTTATTTTCTGGCTTTAGCAGTTTCAGTATTGCTTTAAACTTGGGATCATGGCACAAGGATTTTTTTTAAGGTAGCATTTCTTTCCTACGTGGTATCTCCATGTGTTAACTCCTTTGTATATTTTGCTTCAACCAACTTCCAGATAACTTCTGTGAGACTTGAGCTCAAGACTCATCACAGTACTTGGACATATCCCTGGGGACTCCAGCACATCTGAAACATGGCAGGTTTTTCATATGTAATTTTGTGAATTGCTTTCCTTTTGCCTTTTCAGCACAACTTGATGTGTGAAAGCTGATGGTATTCTTGCTTGCTCTTCGTTTGGGTTAGCTGACAGCAAAAATGTGCCCTTTCAAAGGTCACCAGTGAGAAACTATGTTTCCATTATTGTCGCCTGTTGCCTTCCCTCTTCAGTACCCACTTAGGAACAGAAAACAAGCATTTGAAGATGTTTATAGTGGAGATTATGGAATGCTAAAAGATGTCTGTTTCAGAATTACGCAGCAACGTGGGCAATTCTGTTCCTCTTTGGCCTCAGTTAAAAAGGAAAATACCTAACTTTTATCTCAGTATTTCTAAATGGTCCTGGTTTTGAGATCCATTGATAAACCTTTGTGGACCAGTCCTAACTTGTATCTGGTTTTGGAATTGTTTTGTCTGTGCCCTCAAGTACGAGATTTGGAGAAAGTAAAGAGAAAAAAATTCTTTCCTGGTACCTGAGCACCAGTGTGGCAGCAGGCACTGGACCTTGACATCTTAGGCACTTGTCCAGCAGAAACTAAACTGTTCTTGTGTTGGGTGCAGAAGCCACTGAGCAGCTGTTGGAGAATGAACTGCTGGGTTTTGCCAGTCTGGGTTGATTCTTACAGCTGGAACTCTCCCACTGCCTCCCCCTTGCCCCTGTTATATTTGCTTTAGTTTACTGAAGAGACCCATTTCAATAATTGATTCTGTTTTTATTTCAGCTTTCTAGAAACGGGGTGGTTTAACAAAAGTCACAGTAAAGAGCAGTATCTCACAGTGTGTATTTGTCACACTGTCATCCTGTGATTCCTGAGGAGAGACTTGGGGACAGCTCTGGCTGCAGACACTGTGGGAAGCCCAGGAAACTTTTCATTCTTTTTGGTTTGTCAAAGCAACATCTGACAGGTGACCATGCCAGAGGCTCTGCAGCACCAGGGTGGCACATACAGGAATCAACGTGCACTCAAGAAGAAAACCAGGAATGAACCATCAGGTTAACAGGTGAGATCCTGCTGCTTTCCTCATGTGCTGCAGGGGTCAGAGAGGAGGGCACTTCCATCCGTGCAAATTCCTCGTGGCCAAATTCAGATTGGAAATGTTGGTGTCGACATTTGGACATGCCCTGCTGTGAGCACCTGGCACTTGGCAGTGGGAATGCTCCAAGCCCCGGGTGGGAGTGATGGATGCTCTGCTGCCACTCCCAGCCACGTTCCTGTCCTGCAGTGCTGAGCCCCTGCTGGAGCTGGCTCTGCTCCTGCAGAGCGAGGGCATGGATCAAGGGCTGAGTGCCCCAGCTGTGACAACAGGCAGCCTGTGCTCTCCTGCTCAGTGGCATCCTGCCTCCTCTTCCCTCCTTCCCTGGTGTTTGTGCACCCTGGCTGATGAGCTCCAGCTGCTGCCTTGGAGTCCACAGCTGTGTAAGAACAGCGCCTGGGTGAGCAGTCTTTAAGACATTCACAAAATACAACATTTGTTCTGCCTGCAGCTTAGGATCAACTGAAAACAGCTAAGTTTCCTTGCTACCAGTTAAATTCTTCCTTGTTCTCCATAAAATCTTCTTGGCTTTTGAAAATAATCTGTGTCATCTTGAAGTATGATGGTTATTTGGGCTCCATTTACAGTATAAATTGGGAATGCTGTGGTCTTTCTCTTTTGGCTTGTTTGCTTTTATACCAGAAAAGTATTTAAGTCCCAACTGGCTCATATTCAGCAGTCAAGTGAGGTTTTGGTATCTGGAAACATAATTATAAGTGGAATTGCTGAGTTTCCTATGGAAATAATGTGTGGAATAATCCCAAGTTACTCCTTTCCATCTACTCACTGCCGTTCTGGTTCAAACAAGCTTTGGTTGAGTGTCAGGCATTTTAGAGAGAAACCAAAATAACTCAATTATGAGGTCAGTTACTCCTGATGGTGGTGATGCTATGGATACTCCATGAGTCATGCAAGGCCTGATTCTTCCATCAGTTTGTAGAATAGTCCCTTCTGAGCTATTAAGTGTTCTGGAGTATCAAATTCTGCTATCCGGCCATTTTCCAAGACTAAAATCCTGTGAACATTAAAAGAAGTATAAGTTTGAGGATACACCAGCACCTATAATAAACTTAGTAATTTCTGTTTAGTTTTAAAATGAGTTTCAGTACTTGCTGGTTATTCAGCCAAGCTTTCCAACAGCTTTTCAGCTGGGAAACAGTGCTGGGATAGAAAGGATTTCTGATGAGTGACTGTTCAAGTGCTGAGTTTGGGAGGAGGGTTTTTTGGCAGCTGGACTGGAGTGAGATTTGTGAACAGGTACTGGGTATTTTAGTTGCACAACTCTCAGGTGATGCAAGGAGCTGCAGTCATGGTTTTGCTGTCACTGGGGGCGAGAGGGCTGTGACACAGCATGAAAGGCATGGTGTGGGAGTAAAGGAGCTCTGATTAACCTGTTGGTGCCCTGCTGGTTTAAGAGAGATCCTCCAAACTCTAAAGCAAAGCTCGGAGGTTTAAACACGAAGTGGACAGCAATGAAATTGCTGTTCACCACCACAGTGGTGTGTCAGTCACAGCAGCTGCCTGTGTGTTGCCCCTGCTCAGAAATGTCCTTACCTGTCACAGTCCAGGACGGTGTTTACCCGGTGAGCGATTGTTAACACGGTGCTGTCTCTGAACTGAGTCCTCAGCATGGACTGAATCTGGACATCAGTTTCTAAATCCACTGCTGCTGTGGCCTCATCCAGAATGAGGATTTTGGCTTTTTGCAGGAGTGCTCTGGCCAGGCAAACCAGCTGTTTCTGACCAGTGCTGCAAGTAGGAAGAGGGATGGTAATCTTTTCCTTGGGGTCAGAACAGATGATTCATTTGCTATCAGTAATGAAAATTGATTGTTCCCTTTCTCAGAAAGGGTGATTGAGGCTGATGGCACTGCAGGTAGGTAACAGCATGAAACAGCCTAAGGAAGGGAGGGGAAGGTATTGCTATGGCACCCAGAAGAGCTGCACTTGGAACAGATTGCAGGGTTTTAAGTACTGCACAAATGCAAACCACGACAATGATTAAGCCTGGAAGGTCTTCCTTAGGGTTTTATGATTTGATTTCATGCTGCTAAACAGGACAGTAATGCAGCAATTTGCAGTCTGGGCATCATTAAAGTTTTTTTTTTTTAAGGAATTAGCCTCCTTATCCAACCAGCTCTGTTCTCCTAGCCCAGGGGCTGGCACTGCCCTGTCACTGTCTTTCTGCAGATAAAGGTACCTTAGGTTTTCCCCTTGGTCAGTGCACTTATATTCCAGCTGCTCTGGCAAATCTGCAACAAAGTTCTTGAGCTGAGTCAGTTCCAAAGCTGTCCAGATGTCTGCATCGGTGTATTGGTTTAATGGGTCAAGATTCATTCTCAGGGAGCCAGAAAACAAAACTGGATCCTGAGCACAGAGACAGTACAAACAACTCCTGAAATGAATTATAAACATGAGCTCCTGGGTCCTGCCTCCTGGGTGGGGATCTGTGACTCACTGTATTGAATGGCAGATGAACATGGCATAGAGGCTATTTCCAACTTGGAAATTGCTCAGTGTCCCTCCTCTCACAGAACCTTTATAAACCCTTCCCAGGTGTTCAAGACACTGCTCAAGGATTTTGGAAGTGAGTTTCATACCTGGGGAACGACAGTGACCTTGGTTCTGAGGTCATGAAGACCTAGCTGGGCAATATCCTGTCCATCAATGAGGATGGCTCCTTCTGCAGCTTCCACCAGTCGCAGCAGCCCCACTGCAAGGCTGGATTTCCCAGCTCCTGTTCTGCCAGTGATGCCAATCTGTAAAGTGCAATGGAAGGACTTTGGTTTTGATGTGGATTGTTTTCTCACAGTTGGACAAACATGTCATGTAGTTCCTCTTGGCCTTTTGATGAGAGACAGCTTGGCATGGATCAGATCTTTAGGGCTGTTAGTGATTCACATAGTCTGGCAATACTTTCTTCAATGGAAGCAATTATAGTTTGCAATTGTTTTGTATGAAAAGGAGTCACAAAAGCCTTTGATGGGAAGAATAATTACAAGGCTTAGCAGTTTGAACAGGGCCTTGATGTGGAACTAGACTGAAAAAGTGGAATTCCTTTGCTGTAATAAGCTGGACAAGGTGTACAGTGTGGGAGATGGGCTCCTGCTTTCCTGCAGCTGCCAGGTTGCTGTTGCTGGGTCAGGCAGGGGCTGTATCCCCTGGATCTGGTCAGTGCCCAGCACTGCTCACACTGCTAAAGGAGTGGTTTTTTACCTTCTCGTGCCCACGGATGGTCACACTGACACGCCTCAGTGCTAACTCCAAACCTGGCCTGTAGCACAGGCTGTAGTTTCTAAATTCAATCCTTCCCTCAGTGGGCCAAACTTGCCCTTGAAGTTTGCCAGTCAGAGTCCAGGGTGCCTGAAGAGATGGAAGCAAACAGCGGTGTTGAAGGCTGATTTAAATTACCCAACCAAGGGGCAATACTGGAATGGGAAGTTCATGAAGACACCTGTGCCAAATGCCCCCCAATCTCTTTGCTATTTCCAAAGCAGAAAAAAGCCTCTAACTTTCATACTGCAGATGTTGGATTTTTACTTTATCCAAAGATGCTGGTCAGATTTTCTTTACTGAAAATGGGGATGAATGTTTGCTTGCATGTCAGAGTTCTGACATTGAGTGGTTCAATAAAAAAATTTATATGCCCCTATAAGCAGAACTGTGAAAGCCTCCTGTCTCAGAGTGGCATATGGAGATATAATTTTAATGATTACAGAACAAAAATTACTGCACTGGAGACTTCAGCAGCTAAAATGCTATCTAGGAGCTATTAGTTATCAGAGTGTTGCCATCTGAAGTCACATAATAAATACTCCAAATATGGGCAGGAAATGTCTCATTCCATGAGTGTTAACAAGTGAAGCTATTTTAATGGCAATCCAGTACAGCATAACTGTCTTAAGGAAATAATGATCAGAGGTTATTAAACAAGTCTAGTCAGTTGGATAAAACTCAAATGCTGCAGTTCTTTAAAGGAAACGTGACTGGCCTTTTAGAAGGGGAAAACCAGAGGTTTTTCAGGTGCAACAGGAAAGTTACTCATTGAGTTTGCAGAGACATTTAGCCCCTTCTAGTAAGGTCAACAGTGGATTAGCTACCTCCTTAGGAGTCCTCAGGTATTCTCTCACTCTCTCCACAGAAACAATGTTGTTCTCTATTTCTGTCCAGGAGCGAACCATCCAGTTCAGAACACCAGTTATCTGCCACATTGGAAAAGAAGCATTAGGGCAGATAAAATGAGCCCTGACCTGTGCTCAGGAGTTACCTGGTACTTTGTCTTAGTGTTTATTTCTAAAGATCTCCTCATCAGCTAATTATATCAGAAATTAGATTACATCAGAAAACCTTAAAATTCTTAAGTGGAAGCCAGGTCCTACCATAGCCCCTTCAGCCTGTTTATAGAGAATGAAATGCTACTGACTTGGATGCTAAAAGATGGTGTAGCTATTTCTTAGGCTCTTGTACAAACAACTAGTCTACAGGCAGGCAAAACAGGTGCTGAAGACCTTGCTTCAGCTGCCCAAGGCTTGCTTTGTTTAAGTTCAGGTGCAGGAGGAAGAAGATAGCCCATACATGTATTTATGAGGTTCATTCCCTAAGGGGCCATGTGCTCCAGATGCTCTGGATTTCAGCAATGACAGCAGGATTTGGTAGAAAAAGGCATCTAGAAAGGCACAGAAATAGTTCGTAATAGAAATTAAAATGCAGCTGCTTTTGATAAAGGCAAGCATGGTACTATTTCCACACTGGGTTACCTGGAGAGCACAGGAAAGGGAGAAGCCAGCAGTTCCTGGACTGAGCTGTGTCCTGCCCATGGCTGCAAACAGGGCTGCAAACAGCACGATGCCATTGCCCAGGAACTCCAGGTTTGTAGCAAGCCACCTGCAGGAGGAGGGGAGCACAGAGCTGTTGCTGGGTGCCCTCTCCCTTTCTCCCAACATGCGATTACTTCACAGAACACTCGTGGAGCTGCTGGGCAGATTTGTACCTGTCAGCAACAGCTCCAGGGAAGCAAATTCGCTGGTTCTCATCCACTAGGAAATTGCTCTTTGAAATAAACCTCTGCTGGTCTTTGTGAGCACGGATCACACTGCTGCCTTGGAAGGTTTCTGAGATGTGGGAGTAGATGGGTGACCTGCTGGCAGCCTCCATGCGCCTCAGCTGGCAGGAGGTGGTGACATAGAAGTGCTGGTACAAGGGAACGGAAGGGACAGTCATTAGGAGGCTCGTGCCTCTATGTGGAGGTACTCCACAGGAAATGTGGGAAAGCCCCAACAAGCACAATAGTATGTATTATCCTTGTGTAGAAAACCTTATGTGCTTGTAGGAGATGCCCCTAAGAGATGAGGCAATGTTCTGACCTCTGTTATGTCCTGTCTTTATTAGGAGCAACCCTGTGGTTGGGGCAAAGGAGCCAGGGTGCTGTGAACCCACAAAACCTCTACACTCAGTTTCTCCTGCAGCTGAGCCCTTTGCTTGATGGAGAATAGGGATGTATTTGGCCTTCCCTAATGCTCAGTCTTGGCTGGCAAACATGGATATATTAAAAAGTAGTGTAGGAATTCTGCAGGAAAGGAAAAATGCTTTTGGTCTTCATGTGGTTTACACTAGTGGAGATGAGGGATATAGCCCTAAGTAGGATTTGTTTTAGACATCAGAAAAGCAGAAACCTCTTTGTGAGGGCTCTGTGTGCTTTGGAAGGCTGAGGTGATGTGGGAAAGGGACTGACATTATTCTTGCTCGGATGCAACTTGAGATGATGACACCAATTTCTGCATGCCTCCACTCCTGAGGAATGGGAGGGGGGCTTTCTGCAGGGACATGGCTGTGCTGCTTCAGCCCCTCCTGTGTGTGTATCTGTGAGCTCCTACCTGGAATGCTGCATAAAGAACAGTCAGGGGCACTATGGCCATTGCTGCCCATGGTGTAGCCACCACAATCACCAGGTAGATCTCCAGTAAGTTGAACAAGAATCCCAGCACGGACTTCAGCTTGTCAGGGATGACAGAATCAACAGCATCCATGTCTTTGGAGAAACGGTTCAGCAGGTGTCCAATGGGTGTTTGCTCAAAGAAGAGCATTGGGGATCTCATGACATTCCTCAGCAGCTGCAGGAAGAGCTGGTGTGAGGCTAAGACACCCCCCAGCAGCACTGCTGCTGTGCAGGCAAACCTGCCAAGGGCTGTAAGAGAAAAGAAATTATTATCACTAGGTCTGAACAAACCCCCCTTGGAGTTCTTTGCAAGATAGTGATTTCCACTTAGTCCTGTCAATGCTGCACCAGCGTGCATTCAGGAAGGTGCAACAGGAATGAAGCCTCTCTTTAGCAGGAGTTAAACCAAGCCCCAGAGTTGCAGGGTAAGCTGCCCTTTCTGCAGGGTAGTTACAGAGTGGCCAAAGACCTTCTTAGCCAGCTTGATGGTGGGGGGGCATGGATTCAGGAACTTAAACATGCAGGACAAATTATTCATTCATCACAAAATAAGCTTGACTGGGATTACTTTAAATTGCTCAGTGATATTTTTTCTTTTTCTTTTTCTTTTTCTTTTTCTTTTTCTTTTTCTTTTTCTTTTTCTTTTTCTTTTTCTTTTTCTTTTTCTTTTTCTTTTTCTTTTTCTTTTTCTTTTTCTTTTTTAATAGAGTAACTAAAAGAATTGTGGCTATTTTAAAAGAAAAAGATAAAGATATGTAGAAGTCCACAAGCTTCTTTTCTCTCTCTTTTATGTGACCTAAGCCAAGATTTCATTCAGCATGGAGAAGAGCCCCCACTTGCACTTTGATATGATCAATTTATGCTGGGAGGATGAAAAGAGATAAAACAGAAAAACATTTAGGGTTAGGGCCAAAAGCCTGGGAAGCTGAAAGCCCAAGGGTATGCACTTGTTTATATTCTCAGAAAACACCCTGGCTATGGGAAAGGGAGATGGGAAATCAGAGAAAAATTAGGTGAGCAACTTAAACAAACCTTGAAGCACTCCTAATGCCCCGAAGACTCCAACTCGGAGCTGTGTGTGCTGCTGTGTCCCGTTGTGCACGGGGTCCTCTGCCCAGAGGCTGAGCCAGTAGCCCCGTGAGAAGGCCATGGCCTGCTGGCACGTGAAGGCCATGACAATGTACACACACAGGGCATGCCCTGTCGCCCTCAGGTAGGCTCCATACACCCCAGCACTGACCTGGAGAGAGGCAAGCGGGGAAAAAGAGGAGGAGAGGTTGGGAGGATGGAGGTTGTTAGCAAAAAAAAAGGCAGCTCTGAAGCAAGGAATGATTTATGATGGCATTTCTCGGTTAGATGTCACAGCCATAGCAACCTATTCTTGTTTTGTTTTCCTCGTGGATGAATAATGAAGGCATACTTAAGGAAATAATTAATGAATGATTATCAACTGATGAATGTTATGCAATAGGCTTTTGTTACTTCTGGAGTACATGTAAGGCTTTCTTTATGTCAGGCAGTGGTTTTCCTGTGTTGTTGGTGTGAGAGAGAACAGTCATGTTCACACTGGGTGCTTGTGGGGGCCTGCTGATCAGGAGTGGTGAGGAGATCCCAGTCTGGCTAGTGCTGGGGTTCCCTAAAGAAAAAGCTGCCTCTTTGGGAGTTTCTTGCTCTCATTTATTCTCAGTAGAATATGGCCTTGTCTCAGTTATAAGGCAAACTTGTACAGCTCAGCTGAGTCCCTGGCTCTGGTTTAGCTGAGGCAGGGAGCTGACCTGCCTGCCAGGAGTGTGTTGTCCCCATGGAATGTGTCCCTGCCTCTGCAGGAAGGTGCTGTGCTTACCCTGCCCTGCTCAGTTGTCTCTGCCTTGGTTAATCCTCCACTGGTGGCTGCAGCACTGGGACAGTCTTGGCTCACAGGAATTGTTTCCCTTCCCACAGCAGATTTTACTGAATCACAACTTCATGAAGAAAACAAAAATCCTTTCAATTTTTAGCCACCCATCCACCCCCAAATCCATGCCTATTTTGAGGGCTGCAGTTTTCAGGGCCCTCCAGAGTGACCCCAGCCATTGTCCGTGTTTGTCACAGGGGCTGGGCTCTGTCAAGCCACTGAGGAGCAGAGGCTTAAAGCATTCACTGTCTGAGGCTGGTTTGGGATGAGTCTGACCTTACAGCCCCACAGGGAAGTGATCAGCAACACCAAGTGTATCCAAGAGCCTCTACCTGAGCTCTGTTCTGCCTCCTTGCAAAATACAGAAGAAATGTCAGTCAACTTCCACATTCAGGAGCAGGTTTTTACCTATTCTTCAGTTTTGTTTGCTCTTGTTATTAATTTACAGCTCAATCCCAAACCTGTATCATACCCAGTAAGAGCCTCCATGTGGGCTTGTATGGGCTTTTGGAGTAAATTCTTCAGTGTCTGAGACTGCTTTGAGCTTACCTGAGGGGTTTCTCCTGAGATGGACCATTTCCAGTGGTGATAGTGCCTTTGCTGTCTCCCATAGCTGTGGAATAAATGTATTTTTTTCTAAATGCTTTAAAATCCTGTTTTGTCCTATATAGCCTTTGAAAGACAGGTAATAAGAAGGAAAGATTAATTTAAAAAATTGTTTCTAAAGGTAGAAATATCAAGGTGAGGCTTGAAGAATAGCACATATAGTGGGTAATAGTTTACTGCATGATTATGGATTTGGATTCAAGAACCAAATTTGAGGTGAGAAGTCAGCTGATTTGACAGGCATATTTTTCCCCACACAAAGCAACACCTTACTGTGACTGGATCTCTGCTTTAAATGTCCATCATAAAACAGATGTGATATGAAGGGAACAAGTGACTGACAGACCTAGGAAGCATGATTCCAACCCATTTGGGTTACCTGGAAGACCAGCACATGGCTTCTCTTCTGCAGTAACGTGTGAACGAAGAAATTCTGCAAAGGCCCCATTTCTCTGTAGAAGTTCTTGGTAGGAACCAGTTTCTGAGATCATTCCATCCACCAGATAAACAATGTTGTCCACTTGAGGCAAAATGTTAATTGTGTGAGTCACCAGCACACGAGTCTGCTTGAATAAAGAGGGAACAGTTACAATTGTTCTGCTGTCAATACTGGTATCAGTATTTCAGCATCAAATTTAGGCCTCAAAATTGATCAGCCTGAATGGAATTAAAGGGCATTTCCTTTTATCTACATTTCTGAGCATATTTGCCCAGATAATTGAAGGAAAGGACGTAAGTAATTTTTCCTTAGATAAATTGGCATATTCTGCTTTTCTAATCAAGCCCTTTGAGTACACCTTAAATCTGATACATTCTTCTTAGCTAGTCATTCTGTTTCAATACAATAATTATATTATGTTACTTGCAGCCAATCTACATGGAGAGAAACCTATTTATAATCAGATATGTTTGTTTTAATTGGACTTTCTAATGCAAGAAATTGCCTTCTTCCTGTTTTGCTTCTATAATGTGAAACTGAATCAGGTGTTTCTAGGCAATTTATAGTATGAATCCAATAGAGCTGCCCTAGCATCCCTTCTCATGTAACCTTATTATCTAGATTGCTTGACAGCACAGGAATACCAAGGAAAAACAAACCAGAACCAGTGCAAAAAGACTGGAGGAGAAGTGTTTAAGTGATGAAAATTTGGGTGATGAGAACTGTAAAGGTGCTACTGAAGTATTCAAAAGCAATAGGATTAGACATCATGGTGATAGAATTTGGAAAAGATCAGGCAGCTCTTCTGAACTGTGCTAGAAGTAAATCTCAAAAGGAGGGAAGGATGTCGACAGAAGACCAAAGAACTGTAAACTTGCTGTGAAAGTAAGGCTGGCACTAGGCATGTGGTTTGCATGAGGATAAAAACAGCCTTCCTCCTCCTGGGTGAGATTCCCTGCAGGACTTGCAGGTGCTGTGTGGCCTGCAGAGGTTCCCCAGTCCCTGCTGCCACTGTAAAAAAGCATTTGTGAGCCTTTGATAAACTGAGCAACCCACCCTACTGGAAACATTTTGGGGGCTCTGCTGATTAGAGCCATTGTGCAGTTGTTTACAGTTCAGGTTCACAGCACACCTTGTCCTTCAGTAAACCATTGGGTCCAAGGACACGTTCAAAAATGTGCTGCCCAACATGGGCATCAACAGCTGACAGGGGATCGTCGAGCAGGTAAACGGAGGCCTTCTGGTACACGGCCCGAGCAAGGCTCACCCTCTGCTTCTGCCCTCCAGACAGATTGATTCCCTGCAAAATAGATTGACTCTGTTTATTCCAAAGCTACAGCATATTTCCCAACTGCTGACTCCCTTTTACACTGAGGCTTTATGACTTCCTTAATTTTAAATCAGTGCCTCTCCCTCCCCCTCCCTCTAAACAGGGCTCTTGCAGAGGCAGAGTCTCTTGAACAACTCCTCTCTCCTGGAAAAGAGCACCCAAGAATGACCTGGATGTGTTAATTTTTGTCTTAAACATCTCTCATGTCTCTGGTTAGGCTGTCAGAAGGTGGTTTAAATTAAATCACGGCCCAACTTTCCAGAAATTCCTGAGCATCTGCCTCTTGTGAGTTTGTTTTTTTTGTGTTTTCATCACAGCTCCCACAGTTGTAGTTACTCAGGGGCAGATGTTTTAAGCAGGACACCTGAAGTTTTAGCTACTGAGGGGAAAGTTGGCCAAAACATAAACCCAAGGCAGTACCTTTTCTCCTATTTCACTCTTCTGCCCTGCAGGAAAGGTCTCCAAATCAGGGTGCAGTGCACAAGCCTCTGTCACTCTATTGAACCACGATTCATCCATCTCTTTCCCAAACAGAATATTATCTTCCACTGAAGCATTCAGAACCCACGCCTGCTGGGGGACATAAGCTGCAGTGTCCTATAAAAGTGGAAGAATGTTAACAAACTTTTCAATAAGCTCAACTTGACACTGTGAGAAGCCATCTTTGATGAGAAGTTCTCTCAGTTATGGAAGAAGGGAATGATCATCACCACTGACAGTTCTCAGAAGGCTTTGCAAAAGATGAGTCTGCACTGTTACTGCCTTATGGGGGAGTAAACAGAGGAGCAAGTGCAGGATGCAATTTACCAGGATGACACTTCAGCTCACTGTCAGAGGGGGAAATAGAACTGGATCTCTGAAGTGCTATTCCAGCTCCTATTCCCAAAGTTCAGGCTCATCTGAGATGTCTGCAGTACCTTCAGATAATTAAATGTGGACTGATACATACAGCCTGTGTTAAAATTCAGCAGTAAATGAGTTTTCCTCAAGTACCTGATGCTGTGCTTAATACCTTACAGTTCCTGGAAGCAGCCAAATTTTAGAAGCAGATGGTGAGGGGAAAATTCACCTTGACGGTCAGGCAGCCGTCGGTGGCCTGCAGCTCGCCCAGCACCGCTGCCAGCAGGGAGGACTTGCCTGCACCCACCTGCCCAACCACAGCCAGCAGAGAGCCCTGGGCCACGCTGAGCTCTATGCTGTGGGGAAAAGATCAGCCTCTTACCACATTTTAGATACACTGTCTGAAAAGAAAATAGTTGTCATAAAGAATTGTAATTATTGTCAAAATTCACGCTGTTGTTGGGTATGGATCGAGTAAATCCCTGAATTTCATCCCTTCAGACACCTCCAAGCAGGAAGTCTTTGTCCATTTCACCATCTGAGTTTCATACCCAGATCCCCACTATGGAGAAAGGCTAGCCCAAAGCACTGGATATAGAACATTCCTGAACATCAGAACTTTTCAAAGCTTTTCCTTCCTAAAATGTCAATGCCTTTTGAAATAAGCATGTAGTGATGTCATATATAATATATATATTCCATCTGTTCTACTTTTTTGCCTTAAATCACTGTAATTTCATATTTGGGCTAGAGAACTGTATGAAGAAAACAGTCTCCATATAACTAGGCAACATCCAGATACAGGCACCTTCCAATTTATGTGCTCCCCAACATAAAAGCAAAATTATGTCTTATCTGATTTTATAATTTTCAGAATTCAACACTGAATAGGAAGGAAACTCAGAAGCCTCTGGATATTCCACCCTGGTTTCACCTAGGCCCTGAGGAATTAGTTCATCCAGCTCCCACCCTGGCCTACAGTACTGAGAGATGACTAAGGGTAAGTCTGTACCTTCTAAGACAAGGAGAAGTTCCTTTGCTCCAGCAAAAAGTCCCATTTCTTATGGTGATACTTGCCTGTGCTAAAACATGAAGAGAGACAGACCACTTGAAAATGCAAAGATAGCTACAGAAATGTCCCAATTTATGTGATTTTATGTTTCAGTGTGTATTTATGGTACATAAAATCCACCTTTATTATGAAAAGAAGGGGTAAATCACCAGAATAGATTTCATTGTTAGCAATGATGAGACCAGAGAGATAAAGTGACAGTAAGGGGCAAATATTTTTCTCTTGACTATGGTATACACCCTGAATAGAAGCTGAACAATGGAAGTTACTCCTCTTATAAGACAAAAGTGCTAACATGAAAGCTCACCACAGCCAGAACTGTTTCTGCTTGAGCTCTCAGGATTCAGTTCTTCCAGGTTCAGAAAAGCTGCTAAGCGGTTTAAGGAAACTTTGGCCTGAAATGAAGCACCATAGAGAAGAAAATAAGATTTAGAGTAGAAAGGAAGCAAAAACCCAAAGTGAAGAGTCAGCTTGAAGACCCACTTAGAACACTGACTAGTGCTATGCTGCACATGCTGTAGGCTTAGATGGCCAAAGGCAGCTACTCCTTATGTTATCTGCCTTTATTTCCACTTAGCTTAGGAAAACCCCCACATCCTTCCCTGTGCTTCTGGTTCAGTGAAATTGGTACTTTTCCATCTAATTCTTCCTGCAATCTTTCCAGTGATTGCTTCTTTACATGAAAAGCTGGGACAATCTTGGAGTGTAAGGGGGAAATGAATTTCCTAATTTCCTACTGAACAATGAATTGCTTTTCTCTCTGGCCTGGACTAGCAGGGTCTCCCCATGGAGATTTTGCTCCACCTATTCTGATTCTGTGATTAAAAACAACTGGAAGCCCCTCTGTGATCTAATGGTGCTTGATCTAATAATTAGATCAATCTAATCTAATGGTGCTGAACTACAAAAGATTTAGGAGTAATTCTTGTTGACTATTTTGTCAATATAAAGGAGCCTTTCTGAAAAGCAATACCACAAAGTACCTTTAGCTGCAAGCCCTTGCACTTCACCATTTCACAGTGGCAATTAAATAGCTGATGTGCAGAGCCCTAAGAAATCCCTACCTTTACCTGTTAATGGGGATATGTAAAAAACCCCTTATGGCCAAAGGAAGAGGAACAGGGCCTGCAGTTAACCTGGACAGCAGCATTGATGGAGAAGGGCAGGAAGGAGTGGGCAGTGTTGAGGATGTTGATCAGTGTTAAGGACACAAAGGCCTTCTCAGCATCCAGCACGTGTGTGTTGTCCACCAGGGTGTAGACAGCAAACATGACAAATGTGATCTGAAAGGGAGCAAAGGACAAGCAAACCACTTGCTTGAGAATGGTTCAAGGGTGACAGGCCCTGCAAGACTCTGGGACCCATTTGGTTAAATCCAAGCTATCCCCTCTAGGTGCCTGTCCTGCAGGTACCATAGGCAAAGGTCTGGCATGGTGGTGACAGAACCAAGTTAGATGTTTGTTCTGCTTTAAGGAGGTTTTGGTGCAGCAGCCACAGCAACTGCTGTGACCTCCAGCTTCTCCAGGCAGATATAATCTTTAGCTGTCCCTAGGAAAAATCCCTCCAGGCAGGAGTACAAAAAAAAGGGAAGTAACAGCACATGTTTTATGTAGGAAGGTGATCCACTCACCAGGAAAGTTGATGAATGGAAAGAAACTACGGATGCTGAGAAGAGAATCTGAGATCTTTTTAAGGCCTGAAGTTCTTGCTTTCGGATTCCATGCACTTTCTCCATGAAAGTTTTCTCCCAACCATACAGTTTGATTACTTTAATGTTACTGAGAATGGCATTGGTGAGTTTGGCCCTCTCATCCTTATGTTTCATCTGGGTTTCCTGTAATAAATGTTTGAGTTTTATCATTGAATAGGTTGAATATTTAATGGTGCAATTATTCTGAAGAAAAATAACCTTATTCCTGCCTCTAAGTCCCAAATAAATTTCCCTGCAGTTGAGCTGTGTATACTGTTTTGCTTATGAATCTTCCAGGCTGGGAAATGTTTTACTTTTCATCTTCAGAGCTTTATTTTTACTGGCAGTACGTAAAAACAATGGAAAAGTAGGGCAAGCATAGTAAAAAGGCTGAACATGGAAGAGCTTACTCTAAATTTCAAGAAACTTTACAGGCTCCAAATCCTCCTATGTTACTTCAGACAGTCATGGTAAGCATGAATAATAAATATAAGTGATCACATAACTCAGTAAACCACTTTGTTTTTATGAAGCAAAATGTACCTGAAACTGACTCCTCTTCTTGGTGATCACAAAATTCAGAGGCAAGAGAAAAAGAAATACAGCAATTGCAGTCAAGGCAGATGGCCCTAGAAGCTGCCAGGAGAGAAAAGGAAAGAGAAAGAACTTTTGGTGAGGACCAGGAAAGTGCTTTTCGTTCCTTTGCTTACCCTCCCTCTTATTTGAACTTGTGCATAACATCCCTCTGGCTAAGCCTTTAATTTTGCCTTTGCCTTTCCTGGGAGTTGTGCTCCTAAGCACTGTGGATTGTGAACTCTCCAAGCCGGATAACTCCTGTCATCAGGCTGTGCTGAATTTATTCGCTCCCTTGTTAGGAACTGGATCGGCGCTGAGGGCGATGCAGAGGCACGCCGGCAATTCCAGCCATTCCCGGCTCTTCCCGTCCGGACGCCTTCAGAAGGACACCTTGTGGCTGCCCTGGGTAAGTGACCCCAGACAACACCAGGTTTTCCTTAACAAACAATCCCAAAGCCTCAACAACGTATTCCTGCAGCATAAGTAACCCAGCTTGTCTGCATGAGATGAAATGGTGGCATTATCCTGTGCCATTATCTTGGGACAGCTCTTGGATCCCGGGGGTCATAACAATTATGTATCAACACTTGTTTCCCATGGCTTAGTTACATCGGCCTAGGGATGGCTGGAGGGGGGAGTGCTGGTGGACACAGAGTTACAGGTATTGTCTGCACAAATGGTCTGTGAACACCAGCAAAGAAAGTGTAATTATGCTCCAACCACATTCAACTTGTCAATGTCGTTAGGAAAGGGATGATGACTTCTCACCAGCCTGTACCACGGCTACTGATTTTCACAGTCACAGCATCCTGCCAGGCACGAGACACAATCCATCCTGAGTAGTAAAAGAAGGCCTCTGGAAAGCTCCTGTGAATCACCTGTCTCTATACTGCTCATACTTCCATTTGCCAAAAGCAGGGACTAAACAATAGGGCTCTGTACTGCTGAGAAAATACCATATATTGATTAAAAATATGTCTTTTAGATTATCATCCATTACTTCTAATTGAGGCTTTGCTGTCTCCTTGCTACACTCCTTGATACCTACGAAATTCAAAGCATCCAATACTCTTTCTGAATGGTATGTAACTTTGCTTCAAGCTCTTTTACTGATCTTGTGGTAGTCAGGCTTCAGGATGAAGTATGTCAAGTTGCTATTTCAGACCACTCCCAGTTATGTTCTGGGACTATGCCAAGGAGCTGGAACTGGACTTTCAGCCTACACTGGGCCACCACCTTCTGGTTGTAAAGAGAGGTGACAGGAAAATCTGAAGCAGAAGTTTATCAGTCAGTTCACAATAACCACGCTCACAGTCTCCTAAAAGGGACTGAATGCTGAATACACAGGTGAGAAGATGATCTGAAGGATCAGACAAGGATTCTATATCAATAAAATGTCTTTC
Organism: Nicator chloris; assembly: GCA_013400495.1. Classification (NCBI taxonomy): domain Eukaryota; kingdom Metazoa; phylum Chordata; class Aves; order Passeriformes; family Pycnonotidae; genus Nicator; species Nicator chloris. Next base: position 49,493 of record WAAE01001595.1, on the reverse strand, counting down.
AGAAAGAAAAGTGAATGCACCACACTACAGAGCTAAGAAAAATATGGCAATATCGTAATTCAAACCAGTAAGTCAAATTTTGAAACCTCCTTTTTCCTTTGATATTTAGAATAGGAAGGGATGGATAAATAGTGTCATACTTTACCTGCCACAAGAAGGCAAAGCAGATGATAATCCGAATAGGAGCCAGCCAGGTCCCATTAAAATAGATAATCAGATCCATTAGCTTCTGCACATCAACAGATACCAGATTAACAATTTCACCTGTGGTTGCTGCTTTCCTTGAGGCGTTTGACATAACCAGGATCTAGACAGGGCAGAGAGGAAAGAAAAGATATCATCAAACAACAGCTTTGGTCTAAAAGTCAAACAACATTCCTCATAGAGAATAAAGAGAGAGAAAAAAGTGAAATCCCAGACATTGAAACCATGCTGCTACCTGGGCCATGTGACTTCACTTTGAGATGAAGCATTTACTGCTTTTCCCCAACCATCATCTACAGCATAAGAAAGTTGATGTTGATTTTTGCTCTTTCCTTTTCTTGGCTTTTCCTTCTCAGGGAAGCTCTGAAAAATGAACCTGGCACATACTGCTCAGAGATGAATCCAGGACAGCTCCATCCTAAAACTAACGACATCTCCCCTGATACTGCTATGAACAATGTCCATCATTTCTGCAAAGGCAGGGCTAGAAAAAAGCAAAGCTAAAAAAGGAGCTGCAGCCTCACCTTCCTGTACACGAGCCCTGTTACTGCAGTTCTCAGCCTCAGCCCCAGAACAAGGCACATGTACATGTAGCGCTGCTCAAACAGAGTCTGGAGACAGCCCAGCAGGAACATGCTGAAGGCATAGAAATAGCCAAGCCAGCTTGCGGCTGCCTGATCTTCAATGAACTTCAGGAAAAAGCTGCAAGACAGGAGCAAAACGTTGCTCAGTGCACACAGAACCAGTGAAATATCAGACACAAAAATAAACTGGCAGAAATACTGGTGATTTTTCTGTATTCTCTCTGGCTCAGGTTTATCAGTAAATAGCAGAAGAATTGGAACATATAATGTTCTGATTTTTGAAATCTAGCCACTCGTGCTTTTGAAGCAATCTCTGATCTCAGCATCCTCTCTGGGTAGACCTCATTTTCAGTGTTAGGGATGGCTCCTGATTTTCAGGAATTTGTCAGAAACATGCAAAGTGGTAGCTGTAGTCTAAGGGAGTCATTGACATTTCCAGAACTTCTCCTAATCTTAATGACTAAGAAAGGATTTTGCCCATGAAAATATAACGTAATGCAGGTTGGTGTTGTACCAACAGAACCCACAAAGCATTTTATCAACTAACAAAGCTATTTCAGATGTGTAGGATGCATAGCTGTGCTCTTTATTAGCAGGGAACACGGAGCCTTAAGACTACAGCAAGTGGGAAGTGATGTGATATATAGAACCATGAAATAACTCCTGCTCTAGTGAAGTTGTCAAATGGCTTGGTGCATCCTGTCCTTCCCACTGCTGGAGCACAGCAGTGCAGACAGTGTGCACAGCTTCACACAGTGGCTTTGTGTCTTTTTCTCCTGCCTTGACAGTGGGTTTAGCACAAATGGCACCTGAGCTCCTTTCACCAGCAAGGGCAAATTTCACAAGGTCATTGTGTGTGTGTGTGTGTGTGGGTGCTGACATACACATCTCTGAGCTCATGCACACAGCCATCTTGTACTTGTGACAGAAATATATTATAAATGAGCACATACCTCAGCACCTTTGGGGTGGAGAACAAGAAGACATCACAAATAACTAAGCAGACAGTGCTGAGAAGGAAGTAAGTCCCAAACATGTTCCAAAACATTCTCAGTAAGGGCCCAATCTGACCGTGCTTTGATTGCAGTAGAGCCTCTGTCTCTTCAGCTTGTGCTATGCCACTTTCAGTTTTCTGACCCTTTTTAAATGTAGCAGACTCCATTTTCCTGAAGGAAGAAACATTGAGAAAGTTACCTACAACTGGAGAAAGCTTGGGAATTTTGTACCTTCAAAAAATCACTAAATATCTCACACTGGGTCTCATACCATGTCCAGTATAAAAGCTCATCAAAAACTGACCTCTCTCACATTAATTCTGTTAATTCTGTGCTTCCAGGAGTGGAAGGATGTTCTCCAGCAGATTTTAACACTTAAAATCAGATTTTGCACAAAGGGACTCACACCAGTACCTGTGAGGGTATTTGTTTAGATCTTCTAGAACTGCCCAGCTGAGCCCATGATGTGCTCTCCAGATCAAATACTCACTGCTGGGTTCTGCTGTGACACTTCTTCCACTCTCTTTCTGCCCAAGCAACAATTTCTTCAGAGGAGTCCTGTTTCCTCACTGGCCACAAGTCATCCACCCCCAAGGCCTGCTGAGAGCCTTTCCAGAGGAGCCTGGAGGACAGAGACTGCAGTCAGGGGAGCAGGGCAGGATCTGTGGTGTGTGTGACACTTCCAGAACACAGGGGCATCAAGGCAGTGCACCACAGAGAGCACACAGGCACTGACATCACAACCCTGCTCAGGACTGTCTGTCCCACAGAAAACATGGATGTCCAGGACAGCAGTTTTGCTGTGAACCCCTAGGCTATCTTCTGTCAGCACAATGGGGATTTGCAAGTCAGCCCTAATTTCTAGTCCATACTGAGGGTCTTGGGTAGTGGAGAAGAAAGTTCAATTTAACTTTCTCTGGGCTCCATGAAAGGCAGATGAGACCTGATCACCGTGGACATTAAGGATTATAATTGTTTTACTTCTGAATGCTCAGCAGCACACTGGGCCTATGCCCTCTTCACCGTTTTCCCTTTCCCAGCATTTGTTACAGAAGGTCTGGCAGGCAGGCAGAGAGGGCTGTGGTTGGTGTACAGTGATTTTTTGAGATTGATGAGATATATTTCAAGATTGGGAGGGCACTGGAGGGGTAGTTGGGAGGTGGAAAAGAATTATCTAGAATCACAAATTTGTGTTTTAAACTATTTTGAGAAATGTAAATTAAATTTTTATAGTTTGATCTTGTGAGAATACCTCACAAGAGAAATAATTTAAAGACATAATTTAAATCCTCACTCCATAAGCTAACACGGGGGCTGAGATATTTCCTACTGGCTGCCATCTACACCCTCTCTGATCTCTGATGCTGCTGCTTTTTGGTGATATTGTAGCAAAACCACATCTTCTGTTTTCTTACCCAGAGAACCACCAGTATGTGATTTTGGAAAGAAAAGAGCTGCTGGCTTCTGGGCACTGATTCTGATGGGAGAGAAAACACGTGTGATATTTATATATAGAAAAGGGCATATGTCAGATGAATATAGTTCCCTTCTGTGCTTCCCCAGGAAGAGCAATCAGAGTTATCCCCCCTCCCCATTCATTGAACCAGAGTAAGTGTATTGTGCAGGCTCAATGGGTTTGGGAGATTTTGAAGAATTTGACTTTGCATAATGTCTCAGATGGAAGAACAAAGAATAAAATTCTTCATAACCAAAGATATTTATTTTCTTAAGCACAGAGCTTTTCCATACTCATACCACCAACAGAGTACTGCAGCACAGGACAGCAGCACTAGGGGAAGCAATAGAAGCCCTATCCACTGGTTTCAGTGACAAGAGACATGAGTATGGATAGCTTTTTAGTTTGGAAAACCTTACATAGAGAGACAGAGCACTGTTATCCCAAATTCTGCCAGTTAGTTTTTAAAACTGTCAGCTTTTTTACAGAATGATGCATCTTACATCACCCAGATACTCATGTGCCTGTGTATCCCCATATATTTAAAATCCTGTTTCAGCAATGAAGCAAAGCTTTAGGAAAAGCTGCCTTATACATACAGGATTGTTGCCAGCTTTAGAGAAGAAGGGAGGGTGGTCAACCAAGCAGAATAACACAAGTTCTCCTAGCACCAGGCCAGCAGAAAGGTAAGTTGTAACATGATGGAAATGGTCTTCCAGGAAGCCCTAAAGAACAGAATACTGGTGAAAATGAGGTAAGAACCTTCATGTTTAACCACCAGAGAAAGAGATTCTCACGTTCTACCTCTGCAAATAAGCATATACCACAAATATAAAGTGTCATGAATCATTTTTCTCAGCACGTATTTTAAAAGAGGAATTTGATTATCCCCCTTTTAGTCAATGAGACAAAACCAGCCCTGTTGTTTAGAGACTTTGTAGTCTGCACATTAAAGGTATGTCATCTCACTTACTCTTTCCAGGGCATGCTGAATTCTGGAACTAAACATCACAAGTGCAGCCACAAATGAGAGCAGCCAGTAAATCAACAGGACCCCTGAAGACTGGATGCCCATCATTCTTTCTGCTTGGGTGAGGAACAAGGCAAGGACCTGTGAGGAAGTACAAATTTGTCCAAATAAATACCTGGTAATAGAATGCCAAACGCTGTTATCAAATTAACGAATACAATAGAGAAAAATCAGTTAGCTTCTTGCCCAAACATTTCAAGATGTTCAGAGTTAGAGTATTGTTGCTAAGAGGCTAACACTGAAAAGCTATGTGTGCAATTTTGCACTCAAGAATGTCTACAGAGAAGTCCAGGAATAAAATTACAATTGGGCCAGCAGGCTGGAAGGATTTAGGCTATGAAGATGCAATGACAGAAGGGGAGAATAGGCACTTATTTATTGAACAGAAATCGCATTTCATTCTAAACCATGCTAAATCACATACTGTGGTTATGAGAAATGAAATCTTGTCTCATTGAGAGACCTCTTTCTAAACCCTACTGAAACCTCAGCTCCTGCCAGGTATGCTCTGCCCACAGGGTCTGCCCCAACTCCAACCCCCTGATGTGTCACACAGCAGAGAGGCACAAAGTGCATCCCCAGCCTTCCACTGCCCATCAGCCAAGTTTGTGCTCAGAGATAGAGAGAACCATGGGAAATACAAGCTCTGGCCCAGGAGGGCTAGGCTTGGCCATGTGCAGACAAACAAGGGAGGAATTACCGTTGTGATTCCCACCACAGCAGGGCTAATGAAGAATGCTGGGGTCCGTGGGATTCCTTGGCTTTTCTCCCACACCATGAAGAAGACATTAGAAAAACACAGTATTACCAGGATGAATCCAAGGGCCTGGGACAGAGACAAAAACACACACTGGAATGAACTGAAATGCTGGGACAATCTACCAAACCAAATGATCCAAGCTGCCTGGGCAGTAAGATTGGAGAGCTGGAAGATCAGGTTTGTGACAGAGAATGTTATGGGAAGTGTCAGGGAATCAAATGGAAGTACAGGGGAGACGATCTTGTATATTCCTAAAACTTTATTTAATTTACACTGACCTGAGCTAGTAAATGTCAAAAAAACCCCACAGAGATGGATCATCAGGAAAGAACTAATAATTTAGGAAAGTTAAGCTCTGCATCGAAGTTGAGATAATTTTCAGACCAAACCCTATGCTTTACCCTTACCATTTTAGCTTTGAAGATGTGGGACATCCTGATGTAGCCTCTGTTTCTATGTCGGAGGTACCAATAGTAGAAGGGAAAACAGATCCAAAGGTAAGCACAAGGGATCCAGGCAATGATGGAGCTCTCCAAGCACCAGGTCAGTCCTGGGATGTTTACATGCCATGTCTGGTTCCAGTCCTGAAACAGAAGCAATGCAGAAGTGAAGGACATGATGCAGAGCAAGGCTGGGGACAGGAATCCCATGACGGAAAGAGGAAGCAGATAATAACTTGCAAACTATTACGGGAGTTTATCAGCCTTGAGAATGGAAATCTATGCGAGTCTGGTCTGATCGACTCACTAGAGCCCTTTTAAAGATATTTCTGTAGTGGGTCCGGGCTGCGTCCTCACTCGCAGCTCATCACATTTACTGCAGCTGAACGGTCTGTTCGGCCTTCGGGCGAACACTCGTCCCGAGGAGGCAAAGTCCGCGCCACAGCAGCCCCTGACGGAAACAATCCCGGAGTGTCGGCCGCCTCCCCTCAGTGCCGCCCTCGGGCCCGCGGGGCTCCGGCGCTCCGCTCGGTGCCGCGGCTTCATCGCTCACTCACCCGGGGCGCGGCGGGGCCGGCGCGGGGCCCGCACAGCGCAGAGCCCGCACCCATGGGCGCTCGGCCCGGGACCCTCGGCCCGGGACCCTCGGCCCGGTGCCCGGCGGCCTTTCCTCGCTGGGCAGACCTCCGGTCCCGCCGGGCGTGGGAGCGACAGCGAAGAGCCCCGTCCGGCCCCGTCCCGCTGCGGCCAAAGTCCGGCGGCAGCAGCGCGCTGCGAGGCGGAGCCCCCGCGATCGCCGAGTAGAGGAGCTCTGCGAGCACACACACTGAGTGTATTTTAGAAAGGAGGCATTGTTTATTCTTTCCACAAATTCCGCACGCTAAGAGGGTAACACCAATATTTTTTAATACAGTAAAATTTACATGAACACGCCCACCTAAGACATAGTCTCCACCTATCTGATGCATATTTATATGTGACATAACTTTACGCAATACCTAAAACACAAGATTCTTTTATTGAGCAACTTCTGTTGCATAAATTATCTGACCTTAGTTACGTTCACAAAAGGTGAGCGCACACAGGTTGAAGACGACAACCCCTTTTGCCGAAGTGACCTGGCACCACCTACGCCTCTAAAGGGTGCGAAGGTGCAGTTGGGGACGGATAACCCCGATTGGAGGCATCACCGGGATGGGGCCGGGCCGGGATCGGGGGCCGGGCCGGGATCGGGGGCCGGGCCGGGATCGGGGCCGGGCCGGGGCGTGGGCGGGGGGGG
>WAAE01001595.1:0-42713 GCA_013400495.1 Nicator chloris | reverse complement strand
CGGGGGCCGGGCCGGGATCGGGGCCGGGCCGGGGCGTGTCCAGCGGGTGTCCCCGGGCCGCGCCCGGAGCCCTCCGGGCCGGCAGGAGGCGCTGTGGCGGCGCGGCCCGGCCCTTCCGGCGGCGCTGGCTGCAGGCGGTGGTAGCCGTGAGGGGATGCGGCCCCGGGCGGCGGCCGCGCTGCTCTGCGCGCTGTGCTGCGCCCTGGCACGGGGCTCCGAGGACATCGTCGTGGGCTGCGGCGGCTTCGTCAAGTCCGACGTGGAGATCAACTACTCCCTGATCGAGGTGGGCGCCGCCGCCCCGCCCGCACTGGCCCGGGCTGCCTGCCGGGCATGCCGAGCGCTGCCGCCCGGGCCGCTGTCACAGGTGGCGGTGGGACTGCGGCTCTTCTTCACCCTGGCATTCTGCAGCCTGCTTGCCAAAAACCGTGTCCTGCTGCCCCCTGGCACGGCTGCTGCTGCTGTGTCACAGCACTGGGTTAGAGAGTGCCTGGTAACAGCGCTCCTCGCCTTTTTAAAAAATATCATTGTGTCTGTTTTGTTTTTCTTTTAGATTAAGTTATATACAAAACACGGTACCCTGAAATACCAGACAGACTGTGCTCCGAACAATGGGTATTTCATGATTCCCCTGTATGACAAGGTAAGGCACAAATATCTGTGCTGTCCCCTCTGTGCTGGAGGCAGCAGCTGCCCCCACCTCGATCTGCCGGCAGACTAAATCTCAGAGCAGCACCCACCCGTGAAACATTTGAATCAGGACATCATTTAGTTTGGTTTGGATCAAAGTTCCAACTGTTTCTTTTTGTAATGCAATGGCTTTATTTCCCAGTGCTAATTATGAAGAGAAAAGCCAGCTAACTGTAGCTGCAGTGTCGCATTTGTGCTGTTTGTTGGAGTGACTGGAGCATTGGGAGCCTGAATTCCTGCCAGCAGCTGGGTTGTAGCTGTACAAATAATGCACAAAAAATACAGGCTCCTATAGAGTACAGATAAAGCTTTCAGAATTTTTACCTATAGAAATGGAAATAAATGTCTATGAGAAGGTGTTTTGGTATGACTGAACTGCAAATAACCTGAATGATTAATTGCAGATATTAAAAATGTTTTAAGGAAATAATGATCCAGAAAGCTTAGAATGTATTAGTAATTTGATGTCTACTTAGACTGGAAAGGTGTTTACGTTCAAATTAAATTAAATACAACATACTCTTTGATGGTCAAGGTGTTTTGCTCTTTTAAGGAGCTAGTTAACTTAGGGTTCAGAAGTAGAAACACAAAATGGTTTGGGTTGGAAGGCACCTTTAAAGATCATCTAGTCCAGCCACCAAATAATTCCTTCCCTCCCCAGTATAAGAATGTAACATGCTTTCTGATCGTGGTGATTTCATTCTTAGGCCTCTGAGCCTTTTCAGGGGTGAACTTCAGAGTAAATGTGGCGGGACACATGTGGTGCTCTCTGATACAAAGAGGATCCCTGTATTGATCAATACCCTTTTGGATCAGAGCTTTTAAAAGGATTAGAATTTTCTTATCCTGTGTTTGGGCAGAATGGTTGAGTACGACCCAGTGGAAATATCAACGGCTGATTTAGAGCCCATCTCTTGGGGCAGGTGGAGGTAGATTTGAACACTTTCTAGCATTGAGCTGCTTGACTGTGAGCCAGGTTTGTGCTGCAAGCAGGATAAACATGGTGATACTTAATTGCTTCTCTTGGCTGGTTGTGAGGCCAGCATCCCAGCCTGTCTAGGTAGATAGGACTGCTTCTTTGAACAGAGTATCATAAGCAGGAGGAAAGGACAATGGTGGGGGAATGGTACACTGGAGTCTTGTGTTCCTCTCTGCAGCATGATGCTTGTGTTCTGACTTCCTTTTTCATCCTTCAGCTAAACTGAATTTCGATCAATGAAGGAAGTTATTGCTTTTTGTTTTTCAGGGGGATTTCATTCTTAAAATTGAGCCTCCCCTAGGGTGGAGTTTTGGTAAGTGCTTGTATGTCTTCTTACAATAGGACACTGTATCTGCAGTGTGGGACTTATCTCTAACTTGCACCTGGCAGGGAAAATGGAGCACTTTTCCAAACCCATAAACCATAATGCATGGTTTAATAACTGAAATGTACTTACTGTACCAGGGGAAAGTAAAGCTGAGTGGTAGACACTGACAAAGTAATGCTTAAACTGATTTGAAGGAATGTGGGTTTTTGACAAAAATGGCTGCAGCGGGAGGAGGGAAAAAGGATTTTCAGCATCAGGATTTGGGGGTGCTTTAACTTTGCTGGAAAAAGACTTTCAGAGTAACACTTGCCATGCTTGAATTAATACATTTCTGTGACCGCTGTGTAAAGCTGAAGCAGAGTTTCTTTGTGGTTGCTCTCTCACTATCATGCTGTTTCATCATTCTTCTCTTCCAGAACCAACCAGTGTAGACATCCATGTGGATGGCATTAATGACATTTGCACAAAGGGAGGTGATATTAACTTTGTGTTCACAGGATTTTCTGTGAACGGAAAGGTTAGACTCCTTTGTCTTTATTTATTCCACCTTATGCTAATTCAGCCTTCATAAAAACATTCAGATTCAACTCTACATGTTATTTTCATTCATTTATACTTCTGTTTCTTTTTATTTTGACAGGTTCTCAGTAAAGGTCAGACATTAGGTCCTGCTGGAGTTCAGGTTGTACTGAGAAATGCTGGCAGTGACATAAACATACAAGCAACTATTACACAACCTGGAGGAAAGTGAGTGTGGGTGGTGCATACTTAATTCATCTGTTCGTTTGCACAAGATCCTTTCAATGCTGCTGTACTGACTGGGACTGCAAGAGTTCTGAAATATTTTTTCTGACGTGAATAGAGTCTGAATTGTTTTTCTGTGAACAAATGTTTGTGGCTGTTTCTGAAGAGACATAATCCCTTTCTTGCCTTGCAGGTTTGCTTTCTTTAAAGTGCTTCCTGGCGAATATGAAATCTTTGCATCGCATCCTACCTGGATGTTAAAAGAGGTTAGAACCTACAGAAGTTCTGGTTTGCCTGTTTAGGGAGGATGGATGTGCTAGGCCTTGTCTGGATCAGTTAGTGTGAGGAGGGGGCTTTGTGGGTGGGCAGGGTTACTGGAGTTTTTCTACATCTAATTCAGGTAGTCAAGAAACTGCCTTGTACAGACCCAGTTTGGAGATAGTGAAGCCAGCCAGGGAAGGACTGGCAAATGAGCTTTTACTTTCCATCTTCTGATCCTGTACATTTTGCAAGAATATTGTAGCTCAGATCCTTCCCTCCCAGGCTGCTTGTTTTTTGAGGAGCTCTGATATCTTGACCATTTCCTAAATCGGTGAAGCAGGAAAAATACTGTTTTAAAAGTATCTTTGCTTTAGTGTCTTAGTGCCTTGAGTAGTCTGGGGACCCTCTGAGTTCTGCTGTTCTGGCTTCTATTCCTGTTGTCGAATGTGCAGTCTCTGATTATTCTTCAGGTGCTGTAAATGAGACTTGATGCCTGCTTTTGATGAATGTTTCTGATGATGTATGTTTTCTTTTTTGATGAATGTTTTTGATTTATGTTTCTGTATTTCAGTCCAAGACAGTGGTGCGGGTGACAAGTTCCAATGCTTATGCTGCCAGCCCCCTGATTGTTGCAGGCTACAACGTCTCTGGGTCTGTGAGGAGTGATGGAGAACCCATGAAAGGGGTCATGTTCCTCCTTTTCTCTTCTGCAGTCTCTAAAGAGGTAATGGTTGATCAATACCTTTTCAATATGAGTATGGCTATAACAAAGAAGAACCAAATAGCTTCTAGGTTCATATTGTCCTGATCCTCATCTGTCCTTCACTGCCTTGTACAACCCCTCAAACTGTAGTTTTGCTCTTGGTTCTTTTGTGTGATTTTATTTTCCCCCAATAAGGCCCTTGTAATCTAAGGTGACCTCCATGGAGTTATTTCATAATTCATTGTACAGTAGCTGTAATTTGTCTTCGGCATGACATCTTAATTACTCTTTGCCCTTTTGATGGGAGGACAAAGTTCAACAGCTTCTATTGCCACCTTACAAATGTGTTAAGAAATAAGTGTGAGGCATTTGGTCATGTAGAGCTGAGCTCTGTTCTGCAATGTTAGCCCTGTCCACAGAACTGAAGTCACTTAAGACACATGGTGGCATTCTGGGAATGTTGAATTTCCCAGTGTTCTGTCCATGTTACCATAAAGTTGATTATTTGCTGTTTTTTCCTGGTTTACCTATACATTGATTTTAAGCCATGTCATCGAACTTTGCCTCTAAAATGGTTTTATGCTTCCCATCACTTATTCACAGTTGAGTATTTTGAACCTTCCTGTATCCTCCTTCCACCCCAATTATTTTTGTGTTCTTCTTTGAGACAAAAAGTTGTATTGCATTTATTGCTACAGGATGTTGTGGGCTGCAATATTGCTCCTGTGGATGGGTTCCAATCAAGAGATGAGTCTTTATCCTATTTGTGCAATGTTGTATCAAAAGAAGATGGATCTTTCAGCTTTCTTTCTCTGCCAAGTGGGAAATACACTGTGGTAAGTGACTAGAAATTCATTGCTTGTCTATTCAGTGGGTTCTTAACTTTAATTTTCTAAACCAGAGTGTGCTATTGCCACCTCCTCTCCTTTAAGCTGTTTCCTTTTTTTTCCCATTCTCTTTCTTACATCTGGATGGTGTGGGAGCATGTTCTCTGTGCATTGCCTGGAGTGATGGTCCTGCATTCTTAGTCTGTGTGCTCTACAAATGGGATTCAGGCTTCTCTCATTCCTTTAATCCTTCTAGCAATCATACAGTCTCCTGTCTGTAAGCTCTTGCACATCCAAATATGCTGTATTCTGACTTACTTTTCCATCTTTTCTGATAATTTCATGGTTTCCATCAGTTGAAATATTGCCCATATTTGTGTCTCCATGCCTCTGAATAATTTTTTCCAGGAGGTTTGCAGCTCATTTGACCCTTGGTAGAGGTGTCTGATGGCAATACGAACATGGAAAATGGTAGAGGAAAACATTCTGTCATCACAGCTTAGGAGTCAAAGCCATGTGTCTTCTTTCAGATACCATTCTACAGGGGAGAGAGAATCACCTTTGATGTTGCTCCATCTAGATTGGACTTCCTTGTAGAGCATGACAGTTTGCAGATCGAGGTAAGGCCTGCAGAGGGAATAATCCTTTTGTGCCACTCATTCCTGTAAAAGCCTAACTGATTTTAGCAGAAAGCAGCTGTATTGTGGAAAAACTTCTTTGTGAGAAGTTGAAGACACTTGTTTATGCACAGCAGGTAGAAGATAGTTTCTAGTACCGTGCTGTGTTGCTATACTTTGGTCTCTTTTACTAGCAAGAAACATAATAGAGCAAAGCTGTCTGCTAGATTGACTTTCATGTCCATGTTGTAAACAGGCAGTGATCTTCCAGGTTGCTTATTATTTCCTTGTTGAGATTGTCACATCTCTGGAGAAGGGCCTGTAGGTTTTTCTGGTTTGCAGAGTGCCTTGTGTAATGGCATTATGATCTGTGACTGCAGCCCTCTGAGCTGTACCAGTGCAGATAAACTGAGAATGTGTTTTGTACTTAGGGGAACAGTATGCCTGGAGATCAGTTCGTACTTTCACTGGTTATCCTGGTACATTTTTTTCCTAGAGCAGTAAATAAGTTTCCTTTATATGTGTGTGAAGAGAAAACAGTTGGTGTTGATTGCTGTAGGTGTGTGTTTGCATTTCCTGAGTAAAGACTGATGCTAATTTTTTCCCATTTCAGCCTGTTTTCCATGTGATGGGTTTCTCTGTCACAGGCAGAGTGTTGAATGGTCCTGAAGGAGAAGGAGTTGCTGATGCCACTGTGACTCTGAACAATCAGATTAAAGGTGTGCAGTGCTCTAGATCTTTGTTGCTACAGTGAAGCCTTTTTTAAACTCAAGTACAGGACTAGTGTATGGTGTGGAATTAACCCTTCAGGATAATACACTGCTTTTGTTGCAATTTATTTGAAAAAGTAAAGTGGATTTCATGCAGTTGATAAATTTTGCATTTTCTGGTTTAGATGAGAGCATTAAATGTTCATTTGTTTGGCAGTTGAAAATTTCTTAATTGCTTTCAACCATATGCCAGACTGTACTTTGAAATACAGAAATGAAAGTTCATCTAATAAAAAAGCATAAAACTATTTGTTGTGTAATATGAATTAAAAATAGCCTAAAGCAGTGCATGCCCTCTGTATCTGTTGATACATAAGGTTAACATATGCTCTGCTTTTTAACTCTTGTTATTTGTTACAGTGAAGACAAAAGCTGATGGCTCTTTCCGCCTTGAGAACATAACAACAGGTACATACACAATTCATGCCAGGAAAGAACACCTGTTTTTTGATACTATTACTGTGAAGATTGCACCAAATACACCTCAGCTGGCAAACATCATTGCAACAGGGTAAGGACTGGTGTCAGGACAAAAATGCAATTTGATGTGTGGATGAGGCTGTGAAAATGGGTGATCCTTTCCCATGCCATGCCCAGACTTGTGTAATGTTGTCAGGAGCTAGATGTTGCTGAAGAAATTCAAGGTAAATAGGGCAGCATGAGTGCATAGTATTTTGCTCAATAATAGTTAAGGTTTAGAGCATCCTCTTAATAAGCTCTCCCATGCAAATGGAGACACTAAGGCATGGGTAAATGAAGAATTTTAGAATGGCACGTGAACCAAGAAAGCAACAGAGAAGCTTTCTGCCACTTCACTCTTGCACAGAAGGAAGGTATCTGGAGTCACACAGCTGTCTGGTGCAGTGTTGTACCAAACCTTTGCATTTTACTGCTCACTCTCAAGGCCTTTGTTGCCTTCCCTGAATTGTCCTTCTCTTGTTTGATGCCTTGACTATGAGAATAAGGCTGTGCAGTGATGGGAGATACAGCATGAGCTGAGGAAGGTGAAAGGGCCGTGGTTCTGTGTCCAGGACTTGGGAGGAGGAAATAGTGGCAGTGTTCTGGAGAAGTGAAAACTTGGAATTTACTGAGTCAAATAGCAGTCATCTCCTACAGACAGAGTCAAGCAATTAGAAAAAACCCTGTGTGCTGCTAAATGATGGGGTACAATTTATTCAGTAACTAAATACGTTGTGCTGTTGAAGGCAATAAGCAAAACTTACCAGCTTCTAATTTGTCAACTTGTCTTGTGCTTTCACAAGTGTAGGTGAACCAAGGTTGTGTTCCAGTGGATTACCTATCATATTTGAGGTTTTTGACACAAAACATTTGAATCTATTTAAAACCTGAGGGGAGAAAGTCCTACATTCGTTGCCTGCTTACCACAAAAAAAGAAAAGGAAAAAGGCTTGAAGTGATTGGTTTGGTGGCAGGGAAGAGTGAAGCAAGTTGCATGCAAATCACTCTTTCAGGAGAAACCCTGCCCAGCCCTCTGTTATTACCCCAACATAGTGAGGTTTGCTTTTTGAGGAAGTTCTAAAACATGTATTTTTTTATGATCTTTGTCAAAACAAGGTATTTGTTCTGATGACTGGCTTTTATTTAACAGGTTCAGTGTGTGTGGCCGCATTTCAGTAACTCGATTCCCTGACACAGTCAAACAGATCAGTAAATACAAGGTAACCATGGTACCTGAAGACAAAGACAAAGCACCGCTGGTTACAACAGAGACTGACCCTCATGGAGCATTTTGTTTCAAGGCAAAATCGGGAACATACAGTGTTCAGGTAAGAATGAGCTTTCATTTCTTCATTGTAGGACTGTCATGGTGTTTTAGAAGATTTTGAAATTTTGGAAAGCATGTTGGAAAGGCTGGTCTTGCTTTGCCTGGGATTTGCAGTAGATTTCCATTTTCTAATTTCTGATAAATGCATTGAAGAGTGCAGAGTGGGTGTTTTTGGACTGGTGTCTGAAAGGTGGTGATGCCTTGATGTCATATACTCTACAGGTAATTATTCCAGAGGCTGAGACCAGAGCAGGGTTGGCTTTGAAACCCAAAATATTCCCTGTCACTGTTACTGACAGACCAGTGATGGATGTGACCTTCTCTCAGTTTTTGGCATCTGTCTCAGGGAAGATCTCATGTTTAGGTAAGTCCATTGTGAAAGTGACATGGCAATGGGATGGAGAACTTCAGCACTGCATGTGTGAGTGTTGTTGACATCAAGACACTTACTGTGCTTAGTCCTATCAGCAGATAAGTAAATGTAACTTGCAGCATATGGAAAAAACAGCTCTTCTTGGGAGATGTTGTGGCCTAGTGAGGAACCTTAACAAAGTTTGGAGTAAAACTGTGTACCTACTTTTAATACTTGCTAGGGATAAGCAAGTCTTCCTTCCTCTGAAGATGGCTGGGTTCTGGAAGGAAATGGTCCTGACTGCTACTTGGGATACTGTACATCAATCAGAGAAGTACTGGAGGTGAACAGGAAGTTTAATAAAAAAAAGGGAAAAAAGCAGCGTGTGTAAAAACCGTAGGATAGATGCTCAAGCTGTTGGCAGAAACTTTCAACGTCTGTTCTCTTTCATAAGCTTTTTATCTTTATTTTAGTCTAAGGTTCCTCTCTTCTGCTATTTTCCTTGATTACCCACTGATTTCAGCAGATGACGATTGGAGCCTGATTTTTATCATTTTTACCCTTCCTTTTTCCTCTCTGAATCCTCCCTGCACTTTGTGTTCTGTCTCACAGGTGTTCACTGGGCTCTTAAGTCTCTGCAGAGTGAGATGAACCCAGGGTTTTAATGTTGATCTCAGGTTTTTTCTTGCCATTAGATAAAAGAATACAATTAACAATCTCAAAATCCTGCAGAATGCAAAAGGCCACTGGTAAACATGTGCCTAAGAAACAAGTTTTAATTGGAACATCCTCTGCTGGAAGGGAGTAAGCATTTCGGTGTCAGTTCCCCTGAGGTGTGGCTGGCGGGGTTTTGCGGTGCAGCCTCACGTGCTGTGTTCCGTCCCAGACGCGTGTGGTGACCTGATGGTGACACTGCAGTCCGTGAGCCGCCAGGGGGAGAAGCGCAGCCTGCAGCTGGCCGGCAGCAGGGACTCGGTGCCCTTCACCTTCGAGGGGGTGCTCCCGGGCAAGTACAAAGGTAGGAGCAGGGGAACTGCTTGGGGGCACCTTGGTAGCTCAGTTTGTGACCTGAGCTGAGCACTTCTGTTATCATGGATACCTTTTGCAGTTATGCTCAACACAGTTGTGAAACTTGAGAGAAACTGGAAAAATACCTTACAACAGGGCATCAGGTTTTCTTGATGTTGGATGTTTAAGCCTGTGTCAGCCTAAAGGTTACTGCTCCCCTGAGTTTTAGTGTCTGCATGGCTGGTGTGGGGGAAGTGGGCTTTATTATGATCTAGCTTGTCCCAAGCCTAAGAACAGGGACACACTCTAGTTCTGCTTCCAGAGTGTTGCTTTTCTAAGAACAATATGTATTGTGGTCAGCCTGCCTTGGCCTGTGGTAATAAATTGTTTTCCAGGAAAGGGTGTAGAAGGAGTATATAGATTGTACTCTTAATACAGGAGTGGGAACATCTTTCCACCAGGTTAAATTGGGGTTAGGTTGTGATGTCCTCTAGGCTGCTTTGCCTGTCACCGTGGTAGTGCCCATTGAGGAGCCTTCCAGGGTGGCCAGGCTTCATTATTCCTTTTCATAGCACAGCTCTCCTGATAGATGTGTTGGGTTCCTGGTGATGCTGCTGCGCTGTGAGCCAGGTCTGTTATTACAGGCATTGTCGTGTATTTGTATTTGAAGATTATTGGCAGGGAAGCTAGAGAGACACAAACTTTTTTATCACAAAACCTGCCCTTATTGACCCAGTTTTACATTACTAAAATGCTTTATGTGGCATATATTCTAGTAAGCATTGTACATGAAGATTGGTGCTGGAAGAATAAGTCTTTGGAATTGGAAGTCTTGGAGGAAGATGTGTCAGGAGTAGAATTCAGGCAGACTGGATATATGCTGAGGTGTTCTCTTTCTCATGCAATCACACTGGTACGTAGGAAACAAATGTTCTTGTATGTTTCTGATGACCTTGTGAAGGTGGATAGGATTATGCTTGGAATCAAGGCTTTCTCCTGTCTCTGGAGGGTCACAGAGCAGGGGAACATTGATGTTTAGAGTTCTTCAAGATTTGTATTTTAAGTTGGGTTAAATGGTCTTGTGATGTTAGGTGTTACAAAAGAGATGGCCTTGATGTAATTTTAGGCAAATACTGTTTTCATTTTATTGTATGGTAGTTGCTAATAGTGAGTTGTGCTGTGGCTTCACAGGAATTTTATCAGGATGGAAATGGACCAGAGAATGTTGGTGTTTATAACCTGTCCAAAGGAGTTAATAGATTCTGTCTTTCAAAGCCAGGTAACAGCTTTAAAATATTAGTTTAAAAAAAGAAAAATAACCACTTAGCAAATACTTCTGGGAACTAAAAAAAAAATTGTTGTGGTTTCTGAAAGGCATTGTTTTAATTACATCTGTATATAAATGATCTGTTCCAAGTTTTTAGAATTCTCCATTTCTTCTGCTATTTAGTCCTTCACCAAATCTAGATTCCAGAAATAAAATATTACTATTTTTTTTTCTTGTTGATGGAAGTATTTCATCTTTGATGAAGGAAGATCATGTTAAATAATCTCATTCATATGGGTTCTGTTTGTCAGACATATTAGAAGGTGTCTGTGTGAAAGGCAGCAGATATATAGTCAAATTTTGTAGCTGTTTCTGTACCTCTGCTCCCATGTGATCTTGAGAATTCAGCCAACTAGAATTTTTCAGTGGGTCATTCTTTGCCTTGCTGTTTGTAGGTGTGTATGAAGTGACCCCACGCTCCTGCCACCAGTTTGAACACGAGTATTACACCTATGACACGTAAGAGTGTGACTGTTCTCACCTTACACCTGCCAGCTTGATTTTCCATAAAGCTCCTCTCACCTGCTTGCTTTCAGCAGGACAGGATGTGTAGAGGGAGTCTCTAGTGAGGTGTATCATGTGTTCTCTTGCCCTTTCTATCTTAAAAGTAATAAAAACCAGCTAATGATAGGGTTTAAAGATGCTTTAGTTACTTTAGATGGGTATTTTTGTCAGCTTTCTGTCTGTTTAGTGTTGGGTTTACTTTGTAACAGAGAAGAGTTATTTCAGTGAAAACTATTGGTCTCTTCTGAGAGCTGAAAGGCAAAAGACAGGATAGTAAGATTACTAAGAGTCACTTACCACTATTGACGTCCCTGGTGCCATGACCCTCTGGTGATTTGATTCTGCTCACCCATTTTTTGCAAGCTGAATAAATCTTCACCCTTATCACAAGTAAGCAGTGCTGATCTTCCTTGGTCAGGCAAGTTTAATTAGTTATTTATAGATTGTGGTCTGGTGATGTGTTTAATGACACTTTGACATATGAAATCAATCAAATCACCTTTAGCTTGAGAGGAAGCAGAAGGCACAAAGGAAGGAATTGCTTTGGGGCTCGAGTTGGGAAATGCTCCCTTTCCAATAGATGACCATCCCAGCACTACAGCTTTGCTGTGTAATTTCTGCATCATCTTTTATAAAACACTTCAGTCTCAGGGCTGAGAGCACAGACTCTGCTAAATAAGATTTGCTTATTTGGGAAGGGGACCTTGAATTCGTGTCTTTGTTCCTTTGATTTGCAGGTCCTCTCCCAGTCTCCTGACGCTCACTGCAGTTCGCCACCATGTCCTTGGCACGATTGTAACTGATAAACTGATGGATGTGACTGTTACCATTAAGTAAGGACAAAGAAATCGTGGGGCTATAAAAAGTGGAAGAAAAAGACATTTCTCTCATAAAGCTTTACTCCAGTTTTAGTGCTGCAGTGGCTGCTTTCTAAGGGGATGGCATCCTAGTCTAGGGTGCAAGAGGTTTTTCATGCTAAGATGTGCTTTGAGTTCTTTGGAGAGAGACAAATCCAGCCTCATTTTGAGCATTTTCTCATCATCTCAACATTGGCCCTCCCTACTTCTGCGTCTTGGTAAAAAGGAATGATTTTCTGAGTTTTTATATACATTAATGAACCGATGTTTCAGAATTCAGAGGGTATTGTTTTAGCGGAGGTCTGAGCTCTTTAAGGTACTGGCATCTATTTTTTCCCCTTTTTTCTTTCCTCAGAATGAGAATCTGCTGCTTTAGAGCATTGAAAGTGGTGTGAGGAGGGTTATAAAAGGAAAAGCATGCAGAGTGATTACACACTAATGCACCAGTTTATGTTTAGCTGAACAGACAGCTCGCTAGGGAGCACTGATTTGTGAACAGCTTTAATTGTATGAGGTGCCAAATCTGCCTGAAAGTGTCTGATCATGATGAGTGTTTTATTGATACTCTGCTGGTGTCTACTTGTTCTAGACTATGGGTTCTCAAACGTTCTTGAAGGCAGAAAACATCTTTTCAGAGAACATTACTGCAGAGCATTGCCTCAAGTTCTCCAAGATTAATGACCTTATCACTGCAATGGCTGGGCAACTCCAGCAGCTGGAAAGGACACACTGAGACAGCAGAGAGCCATTAGGATTTTAAAAACAACTTAGTGAGGAGGTGAATATTGTACCAACCTTCTCAGCTTGTGGGGTTTTTGGAGACTATTGGGTGCTTTAAAGGCACCTTAGTTGCCACAGATACCTCTGATCAATCCTGCCTCAAGCTTTTCAGCTGAAGTCCAATTTGTGAAGTGCCATCAACATAAAGGGAACAGCTCTGGGTTTAAAAGCAAGCCAGTTGTTTTTACAAGTCTGTGTACCAGATCCATGGCTGTGACCCATTAACACAATTAATTAATTGTTCCAGTTAACAAAAAACCCCAAACAACCTCAACCAAAAGCAAAGCTGATTCTCACCAGTTCTTGATAATGGCTTGGTATGTTTTAAAAATAGGACTGTAATAATTTATTACAAGTATCTTGAGATTATGTGTGCCTATACAAATTTTTAATAGGCTTTCAGACAAAAAAAAGTAATTGACATGTTTCTGTATTGTGTCTGGACTGCAGAGAAAGTATAAAGTCTTGATGAAACGTAGTGTGATAGAGTAATCTTAACTATGTCTCTTAAAAAGACAAACTAGGATATAGGTGAAGACTGAAGCAGGAGACAGAACTATCCTGGTAATCTAAAGTGGCTGTAGGAAAAGTGACTGTGATCATTTTGCTTCAGTCCTCACTGTGACAGATGATAAGATACAAAGGATGATTGGAGTCTAGAAGAAAATGCTAGAAAAGAGAGGATGCAAGATCAGTGAGAGTGAAACAACATGCATTGTTCTGAGCTGATTCTAAGAACTTGGTTGAATTTATCTAGCAATCTGTTCAGTGGACAGTGACAAGATAGCTGGGTAGTTCAAAGGTATAGGGCAGATAGGTGAGAACTCAGAGCTTTTCCTGGGAATGGCTGGCTCTTGGAAGTATTTATGTGTGATAAAAGTTATTTTCTCCTTGTATTCTCTACTCCTCAATAAACCTCAAGAGGCAGGTTCTGAGACAAAAGTTCCTGGTTCTGAAAAAAAAAAGTAAGCTTAGCAGTCTATTGTACATCTCATCCTTTCTGTATTAAGCTTGTTCTCAGGTTTGGCATTCCAGCTTTTCTCTTTTAGTTCAGGTCTTTGTTAAAGGTACTCTGGCAAATTGATCCTTTTGCCTAAAAATTTACCACTCCTGTGCTCTTACCAGAATAAACAGGGCAGTTAAAGAAGGATGGGTTTAAAAAATATCCTGGGGCTTATCTGCGGTGGTGTAAAGGCAGTAATTAACAGATACAACAAACTTATCTCTCCATGTGGAAGAAGATGATTTTGTTTTTTCTCCCTATTTTCAGGTCATCCATTGACAGTGAACCTGCCTTAGTTTTAGGGCCCCTGAAATCTGTTCAGGAGCTCCGTCGGGAGCAGCAGCTGGCAGAAATCGAGAGCCGGCGGCAGGAGAGAGAAAAGAAGGCTCAGGAGGAGGAAGGAACAAAGCCACCAGTGCAAGAAATGGTGGAGGAGCTCCAAGGACCATTCTTATATGAATTTTCATACTGGGCAAGGTAATACCAAGCTCCAATGGACAAGGTGTGTTCTTTGTACTATTGTGTGGTGTTTCTGCCAAACAGAACAGTGATACAATTCCAGGTGGGACAGACCTGCTGGCTGGGTGCCTTTGGTGACTCTGAGCTACAAGGAAATTTAGTTCCACATAGTAAGAATTTTGCTTAAATTGTTGATACTTTTTTCTTGGAGTATTTAGATGCATTCTTGCACTCTGCTCTACATGAGAGCTGCTAGTTCAATTTTCTTCTGATTATATCTTATTTGTGTTTTACAGGTCTGGAGAGAAAATTACTGTAACACCATCATCAAAAGAGCTGCTCTTCTACCCACCTTATGTGGAAGCAGTTGTTAGTGGAGGTAAATATAAATAGTTTATTGTTGGAAAGGGTTAGATTTTTATGGTTGAAATGTATCTGTGTAAATAAACATATTAATAACTCACAAAGTACTGTTAGGGAAGTTTCAGTTGCAGCTATTTCTTTGGGCCAGTTTAGTTCTGGAATTTGGAAGTTATTTGATAGAGGATGCAAGTACAGTTTTTATCAGCACAATATTCTTCCAAGTGCTGAAAAATCACCTGGCACAAAAGGAAGGCCAGGTTTCTGGGTATTACACCAGATTCTCAGGATTGTTCATAGTACTGTCACTTAGAAAAAGAGTTGTTCAAAGACAAGGTTTCTAATTGGAATTTGTTACCGAATTCAAGTTTCTGTTAAAGTTTTTTTTCCCCCCACTAGATTACAGTAATAAAAATATTCACAAAAAAGGATAAACTTCAAAATTGTCAGGGTTATAATCACCTATTGATGCTGCTTGATAGGTCAGTGTCCGTCTTGTCCTCAGGTTCTTAAGTGAACGTATTTGGTTTGAAATCACTGGGAAATGTTAAGTGCCTCTTTTCATGTGACTCTTTGCATGTTCTAAATGCGTTTGAGGGAGGGAAATAAAATTTTGCTTAATGTCATTAAGCGTGACATATGCTGACCTGAATTTGAACTCAAAAAATGTGGTCAAAGCTCAGGGTAGTCTGGCTAGAAGGAAGTTTCATTGCCATTGTCTCCCTGTGGCTGCAGTGTATGTAACTCACTGAGACCTCCAACCACTTCAGAAATCTGTAAGGGTTTTTTGGGGATGTGCTTATAGCTTCCAAATGTAGTTACTCATTTTGGTACTGTTCAGATGTTGTAAGATGTGTTGAGAGGCCATGAAATGGTGTAGATTGATCTCTTGTTGTAAGATAAAAGGCCACCAGCTGAGCACTTTGGAAGTAAACTCCTGTTGTAAGCCAGAGTGTCGTGTATTTTTTACCTTTTTCTATGTCTTAAATCCCCTTCACAATGACCAAGAGAGTTGTCCTGGGAAGCTGATAGAGATTCATGGAAAAGCAGGCTTATTTCTGGAAGGGCGAATTCATCCTGAATTGGAAGGTGTTGAGATTGTCATTAGTGAGAAGGGAGCAACTTCTGCACTTATCACAGTTTTCACTGATGACAAAGGCACTTACAGGTAATGAACAGATTTGTTTTGAACCTTTGGATTCTTTAGTTAAAACACAGTGGTTACTTGACAGCATGTATGTGATATCCAGGTGTTTTTTCTGAAACAAGTTCTGTTCTCCTTTCATTTGAAGTGTTGGGCCACTCCACAGTGACTTGGAATACACAATCACTGCTCAGAAGGAAGGTTTTGTTTTGACTGCAGTAGAGGGAACAGTTGGAGACTTCAAAGCTTTTGCTCTTGCTGGGGTGACATTTGAGGTAATGTTCTGAACATTTTGGGTTTTAAATGAATGGTGTGTGCAGTTGGAGCTGGACAGGCAAAAAGTTAATACATGTCTTCCAAAGACAAATAGATGTGGGATTTTGGGATAATTTATTATTATGTGGATAATGATTTTTGTCATGAGGAGACAAATCTCAGTGGATGAGCTCAGTTGTAGCCCATGACTTGCCATGCAGAAAGTACTTTGCAAGGTTTATTGAGTGAAAGTTAGAGTGTGCAGTCCAAAAGACTGGCTTTATTTGCTTTTGTAGAGTTGGACCACCCTGTTTTAATGAGTTTTATCCCTCAAGGTGTAGGTGTAGTCTGATCCAGCTAATGCCTGGTTCCAGTCTTTGGGGTGCTTTGTTGTGGCCTCCCTGTGCTCCATGGAGTGGTAGAGAATGGCTGCTGTGGTGGCACATGGTGTGCCGTGGGCTGTGACTGCCCAGGGCTTGGGAGCAGAGGGTCCTGCAGCCCTGTGCTCTGGCAGGAGGGGCAGTGCAGATGTGGTTAGTTCTGCTCACAGCTGAGTGCTCAGGGCCAGCCCAGCTGTGCACTCTGCAAGGGGCTTTTCAACTGAACCCTTCTCCATAAAGAAACCCTCACAGTTGAAATTACTGGTTTTTCAAAAACAGATCAAATCAGAGGATGACCAGGCTCTGGCTGGAGTTCTCTTGTCCCTCAGTGGAGGGGTGTTTCGGTCCAACCTCCTCACACAGGATAATGGCATGCTGACCTTTTCCAATCTGGTAAGTTGAGATGATTCTTGTGAGCATGGCTGTGTGCAGGGCTGTGTTACTTTGCCCTCCCAAACAGGGCTCTCTTGAGTGGCAGGTGTCTTTGAAACGCTAACCCACAATGAGAGAAGCAGATCCCTGAGAATGAACAGCACTTAAAATCTTAGCAAGTGAAAGATGTGAAATCTAACATTGCCAGAGGTTTCTCCCCAACAGGTTGTAGATGATGTTGATTGATCTCAGTTACTAATTTGCAGTCTCTAAACATGAAACGAGCCAATTTGTTGATGATCATCAGAGAGTCTTTAGGGAGAAGGAAATCTAATTACATTATTGATCTATATGTGTGTAGACATGCTTGAATAGTTTCTTTGCAGACATCCTTCTTTTGTGGTCACTTTCCTGTCCTTGAGGTCTTGTGGTAAGGTTTTAGGGCTGTAGTTTCCTTTCTCTCTTAACACTTTGTCATCAGGTGGAATTCCATCAGTTTATTGTCCAACGTGCTCCCTGTTTTTCACTGGTCACTGTTTTGTGACAGGTTTAACCTGTGGTTGGAACAAAGGAATTCAGCTCTTCAGAGGGCTCTTGCAAAGCATGTTTGTTTGGAGTTGGTGAGTTCTTGCATCACTATGAGTAAACAGCTTGTTTTGTGCCTCTTTGCAGAGCCCGGGGCAATATTACTTTAAACCCATGATGAAAGAATTTCGGTTTGAACCATCATCACAAATGATTGAAGTGCAGGAAGGACAAAATCTCAGAATCCAGATAACTGGTTACAGAACAGCTTACAGGTCAGTGGAGCTGGAATCCATGGAAAGTTCTGTAGGCTGTATAAGGATGTGTTGTTCCAAATGTGTTTCCTCCCAGCACACCTCTGTTCTTCCAGGTTTGGAGGAGACTTTCCAAGTCTCAATTTAGCTTAAATGTGCTGTGTATAAGTACTTTTTTTGGCCTTTTTTCATGGATGTGGATATATAGCTAAGCCCAGATGGCAGAGCTATAGGAAGAAACATGGCTATGAAAACACTGTCTCAGTGGCACTGGAAGTGGTTTGTGCTGAGTCCAATGGGAGAAGAGAGGACTATTCTAGGTATGGTAGACCAATTCAGATATCTGACTTCAAGATCCTTCCTTTCCTTGCCCTCAGGGGTAAGAAAGAACTGCTGTTCATGGAGTTTAGGGAACTTGGATTCCTAAAGTTGTGTTCTGAGCTGCAGCAAATTTTAATGATTTAAACTGTTTTACACACACATTATAAATACCCCTTTTATTCTCCATACTGTGGTAAATACATTAAGTACTTTTTCCATCAGTTATAACAAAAAATCCTCTTTAAAATATGCATTAAACCAGCATCTGCACAGCTGTAGCAAGTGGTTCTCTTTATACCTTTAGCTGTTACGGCACAGTTTCCTCTTTAAATGGAGAGCCTGAGCAGGGAGTCTCAGTGGAAGCTGTGGGACAGAAGGATTGCAGCATCTATGGAGAAGACACAATAACTGATGAAGAGGGCAAATTCAGGCTCCGTGGCCTTCGGGTAAGGAGTGGGAGGCTCTCTGTCATTTACTTTTCTGTCAGTGTGATGGTGGAGCAGTGAAATGGGTTCAGTTCAGTAGCCACTGGTTTCTGTTTTCCCGTCATGTTTGCTAACTCAGACTCCCTTGAGTCTCTCTGTGTGAAGAAACGTGGTCATGTAGTGAGCATTGAGCCTGATTAAAGGGAAAAAGAAAAGCTTGTGGTGTACGTCTGTGAGCTTGCTGGCACCACACTGTGCTGGCCTCCACAAGCCCTGAGCAGTTGGTGTGACATGACACAATCCCCTGGTCACTGCTTGGGTGACCAGCAGGGAAGTTTCATAGGCAAAAGAATTTGGGGAAGTGTTTAGTTTCTCTTGTGAAGATACCAAGAGCCTATTTTTGGCAGCATATTGGGTGTGTGTGTGATGTTGGTTGCACAGCATGTATGTGAAGTAAGGGAATGGGGAAGCTGAATTTATGGCACCATTATGTAAGGAGTCAACAATTTCCTGAAGTAAAAGGCAATGTTTGGTCAGGTTTTAATCCTGTTTTTTCCTTCATCATAGCAGATGATTTCTGTTAATACTGTGGTGTAACAAACTAATGAAAGTCCATATAGCCTTTTCTTATTTTCTGACAGTAAACACTCCTAATAGTGTTATTGAGTTAAATTTTCTATTTGAGATAAGGAAAACCTTTAACTGCATAGAGTTAAATCTTTTTGGATGGTGTATCTTAAATGGAAAGTTAGAAAATTCTCTTTACTGCTCTCTAAAATTATAGTATGCATTATTCAGTGTTGGGATTTATCATCTGATTGTTGCTTTCAGCCTGGCTGTGTGTATCATGTCCAACTCAAAGCTGAAGGCAATGATCACATTGAAAGAGCTTTACCACAGCATCGGGCAATTGAGGTAATTTTTTCTCTTTTCTTGTAGCATCACTTAAATATGAAATGGGCCTGTCTAGGCATTCTGTCTGTTCTGTCAGCAGCAATGTAGTGAAGGCATTCTGTTTAGACAAGTGCCTTTCAGCAAGTTAGCTCCCTAAAAACAGGCCCCACATTGTGTGTCAGCAGCATGGCTCAAAACTGAAGTGAGATAAAGCCCAAACAGTAAACAAGTGAAAAGGATTCTTTCACAGTCATGAAAACTGTGCATCCAGGAATAAGAGAATAAATGTATGGGATACCTTTCAACATTTCTTTGTGATGTGGAACAAAGCAGTGATAGTTTGAGGACATCATAAATTGTCATATTGTCCTACAGTTGTATTTAGTTATGGACTGATAGATATTGTTGTTTTACTGGGTCCAAATCATGCAGTCTTGATGTAGGTGAAATTGTAGTTTGGACTAGCAAGTCTTTATAAAATGCAGTAATAACTTTGAATTGAAAACTGGTGGAATCTTGTTAAATATTCCACATTAATCAACTGTATAAATATCTCTGTGCATCTCTCAGCACAGATGCAAAATACTGAGACCAATGTTCTGAGATCAGACAGTCCTGTGGATGTACCTCAACCTTTACCAGAATAGTTTGTGCTTTTGAGACTTCCATTTTTAGTTTAGCTTGATGTCACGAGCCTCATGCTGATAATGCCCAAGTCTGCAATTGCAGGCTGTGCACTCTGGAGAACAAGGACTTGCAATGGGAAAGCTTTCAAGCTTCCATGTGGTTAGTATAGAACAAAAATCACTTTTTATTTTAAATGATCAGCAATATTTGTGTTAACAGTTGTGTTGCTGTCCTTTGTTAACTTTCCTCTGTTGGTGAAAACCTGAGTCTGTTTTCCATTGCAGGTTGGGAACAGTGACATTGATGATGTTAATATTATAGCGTTCCGGCAAATTAATCAATTTGATTTAAGTGGAAATGTAATTACAGCTTCTGAATATCTCTCCACATTATGTGTAAGTTCAAGCCTTTCATCTTTGTCAAAGGTATTTGTTACTGCCTTCACAATGATTTTTTTTTGCAGGGTCACTGGAAATGGTTCAGTAGCCAGAGTACACATTTAATTCAAATTAGAACTAATAGTTTAATGAAGGTGAATTTGAATTCCAGATAGAATGAAGACTGCAGTGTTCCTGATGCTTTGCTTTAATGTTTCCATTTTTCATGGGAATATGTGTAAGAAATACTTTCTCTGGTTGGCCTGTACATTTTGGGATCTATATCCCTGATTAGGGATGCTCTGTCTGTAGAGACATCAAGACAGGAAAGGTGAAATGAGTCCTTGGTATCAGAGGACTGCATTAATTCCTGAAACACCTGAAATTTTTGACCTGTATGTCAAAACCTGAAGATACCATGTGAATGCAGTGATACCACTGGACATGTGAATTTGAAAGTGCATAATAATGGACAGTATGAGACAAATAGAAAAGCTGAAATTTTCAAAATTCAAAACACTGTATTGTGGTCTGAAAAAGCTTGCTAAACACCTCTGATCCTTTTGGCTCAGGGAGCAAATGTTGGAAGTGTCTGCAAGAGGTGTTAGTGGGGAGGAAGTATGATATAATTTCTCAGGTTTAAAAGCTCCATAAAGTGTTACCTACAAGTCCAAATGCAGTGCTTGGATTTCTTTCACACTAGTTTGTTACACATCTCACCCTTAAAGATCTCATTGCTGAGCTGTTGGGTTTTTTGGGAGACATCTGAAGGATCCAACACTCAGAGCAGGTGTGAAGGGAAAATGTGTCACCTTACTGTGGCCCTGAGCTTGTGTCCCATCTTTCTGGGGAAATTTAAACCCTTGCAGTTCAGCCTAAGCAAATAGGAATTGATGTCAAAATTTGATTATATGGAAGTCATCCAAACCTGTGCCTGCTTCATATGAGGTGGGGTCTTGTGTTACATGTACTGCACGTGAGCTGTTGATGGGTGCATGTCATCACCCTGGCCTCCAATGCAGACATTCTTGTCTCTGAAAGATGGTCTAAGACTGGATCCAGACACAAGTGAGAGCATTTTGTGATCAGCAGCACAGACTGCTTTTCATACACTGGGTATGTGAAAATGTCAGACAGCAGCAGTTCCTAAATTATTTCAAGTTCTGTAGAAAGACTGTTTCTGTGACTTTTCACATCCCAGATTAGAACATTTCCAGGTGTTCTTACTTGACAACTTTCTGTTTATATAAACACACAATGAATTTTGAAGTGCTTTTATCCCTGAAGCTGTAGGATGTCTGAAATATCTGTTGTGGTGCAGGCTTGGAAATACCTAGTTTGTGCTTTCTTCCTTCACTTACAGGTGAAGCTCTACAAGAGTGAAAATCTCGACAACCCAATTCATACAGTCAACTTAGGCCTGTCCCTGTTTTTTCATTTCCCACCACTACTCCGGGATGGAGAGGTAAGAATATTGCTGGAGAATTAGCTTAGATAATTTTATTTTTTTCCTCTAAGGACACTGAAGTATAATTTGTGGTGTGCCTGCAGAGCTGTATTCATGCTGGACTAACCAGTGTCTTGGAAGATTTGAAGCCTGTTTTACTGACCTTTGCCTTTAAATGAGATTTGGTCTCAGACTGCTCCTGATGCTGTAGCCTGAGTGTATTTTTCACCCACAGAATTACGTGGTGCTCCTGGATTCTACATTGTCTAAATCACAGTATGACTACACCCTGCCTCAAGTTTCTTTCACTGCCATTGGATATCATAAACACATTACACTGGTCTTCAGTCCCACTGTAAGCATTAAATATTTCCATGTTCCAATGTTCACCTTGGGAGCAAGTATTTGGTGTTCCAACCTGCATGTATTTTGTGCTCTTGGCCAAGCTTTGTATTAGTGTAAATATAAAGAGGTTTATGAGTGGGATTAGAGTGACAATGAATTTAGATTTGCTGTGTGTTCAGTTGCCAGTGGAACAGGAGGGAGACATGAAACAGCAGTGGGAAATGAAGGGTGCAGATGTGCCTGAAAGGTTCTGTGCTGGCATGGCTGCTGGAGTGGGGTCACAGAGGTGTGGGCAGCATGGGACAGGTAAATCAAAGCACACCAGACTGGCTGTCAGTGGAGATTGACCATCAATGAATTGGCTTTACAAAGCAGCACACCTCAGTAAGGGGTGATACATGAGTGACTGATCCAGAGGGTGGCTTTGAAGTGCAAAGTAAAGTAAATCCTAGAACAGCACTTGGAAGGAAGTCAGATGAGAAGGGCTGGATATGCCTCATGATCCTATTGCTGATGTTTCTTAGAGCTGAGGGATTTCACAGTCAACTGTAAAAAAAAAATAAAATCCGTGCTTTGCACTGCTTCCAGAGGAAGCTGCCTGAACAGGATATTGCCCAGGGGTCGTACATCGCCTTACCGCTGACGCTGCTCCTGCTCTTGGCTGGGTACAACCACGATAAGGTGGGTCAGGGCTGCCTCTGCTCTTAGCCAGGTATTATTGTCCTGTCAGTGGGTATTGCACTGTGCTAAGTGAGGGTTTGTTGGGTTATCCAGAGAGAGGTGCACTCACAGTCCCCTTATGTCATCTAGTATAAGAAAAGCCACAATGTAGCCATGTTTTTGGACAATTACCTTCCTTTAAAAAAGCTTAGTGTGAAGGTAAGTTCCTGTGCTGTGGCTGAATTTTGGCTTCTCATTTGATCACTCTGAGAAAAAAAACAATACATCATCATTAAAATTCAGATAACCAGACTCAGTGATAATAGGAATGAAAATTATTATTTTATTGGCTTCAGGCACAATCAAACTGGAAACAGTCTTGCAAGTCTTTAAGTCTGGTCTCTTTAGCTTTATACCCTCCCTTGTTCAAAATCTCTCAAGGAATGCAAATACCTGCTATACAACTCCCTCTGTCTTTGATCAAGCTGTGCTCTTCTAGCCTTTTCTGATATGACTGGATTTCTGTTTTAGCAAGAAGAGAAATTAAATTTGTCTGTACAGTTTGATTTCCTCTCAGACAATCACTTTAGGTTTTGATTGTCAGAAATTCCCAGAAGTTTGGTTTGATTCCTCCCCAAGATTTGCTGCCATATTCTGATGTCTTTGTAGATGTGCCATCGATGCAATAGATTCTGTTAGGGGCTACATGTCTGAAGAACCATACCTTCCAGACCTTACCCACCATTGTAACCACAATTTGCTTCCCTTTTTTCCCCAGCTCATTCCCTTACTGCTGCAGCTGACGACTCGACTGCAAGGAGTCCGTGCTCTTGGACAGACAGGCTCTGACTCTGGGGGCTCAGAGGATGCAAAGAGACAAACGAAGAAACAGAAGACGAGACGGACGTGAGCTGAAGGGAAGGGTTGGGTGAAGTGGTGCTCTGTCAAACTGGAGCCTGAGGAGGAAAAGCCACTAAAACACATTTTTGTTGAATTTGCAGACTTGACATTTTCCGGTTTTGCTACATGAACTCCATTTGTCACATTAGCTCCATTTTGGTTGTAAATTTTCTATGGAGTCTATAGATTTCCTTGTTGTAAAGTGATTAAATGAATGCCTCTGCTGTCACTGTGAGTGCATCTCTCATACTTGAAGACAATGAATGCTTTTTTTTTTCCTTTTCATTGGAACAGGTCATGCTGTCCTTATTAATGATTTATAAAAGCAGTGGTAATAGATAATACTTGATTTCAGCCTCTAGGTTCTGGAATGATTTTTCCTTACCTTTTGAAATACCCACTTTACAGAAGCAGCACACAGGGATTCTACTAAATCAGTGATGCTTGAAACAGAATTTTAGGGGACATAGCTGACTGCTGAATTATGTCATTGTCACTTCCAGTTCAGCAGCTTGATTGAAGAGTCTGTCTGATTTCAGTTCTTGTCCAGTGATTATGTTATCTTTGATTAAGATTTTGCCCAGTGAAGACAAATTTTCAATGCCAGGTAAGGTTAGTTGTTAATATCAGGTAGGTTCTGATGTTCCTACTGCAAAAGGAGTGTTTCAGTTCTAGCTTCCTGTCCAGTGTGATCTCTTTAGACCTCCAGTATTCCTGAGGTGGCTCCAGCTGGCTGCACTACTGTCTCCAAAGCTCTACTGTGTTCTTGGTGTTACCATTCACCCATGATGGTCACATCTCCTGCCCAGGCCATGCTCAGCCTTTTTCCTAATTAATGATTTTTTTAACCTTTTTTAACCTTTTGGGTTTTTTAACGATAAGGAATGTGAGTTTTTTGAAATCTCCAATATGTACAATCCCAATAATGTAGTCTGTCATAAATAACTGTTTCTTACAGGTTCTCTTTTGATTCCTGCTTGAAGTAGGCAGTTGGACATACACAGTTTAAATGTTAATGGGGCTTTTTATTGACAAATACTATAAAGGTTAACAGAGCATTTGAAGATGTGCATAAATGCCTACAAATATTGCAAAGACATTGGTACTGCCAGTAAGTGGCAATGTTTCTCTTTCACAGTACTTGAAATAGAAGTCCCCTTACATTTAAATGTTTGAGCTTACAAACCCTACCATTCTTACAAATTTGGATGCTGAAGGTTTTATGCTGTTTTTGTTGCACTTTGCAAGATTTTGGGCCTAAATAATTATAACTTCATTCGATGATGATTCTAATCTCTCAGAGGGAAGTTTTGTCAGGACCAGAACAAGAATGTAGAATGTTGAAAAAGCATTATGTATGGAGCTTGAGTTGAAGCTCTAATAAATTATCATGCTCTACTTAATGACTTTGAATTTCATATTACTGTGATGAAATACATTGGGAAAAGACAAGGTGTTCTAAGACTTATAATAAATTGTACATTTTCAGTACATTTTTATTTTAAGCTGGTGAATGTTAAGAAAGTTGTTGCTACTTCGAGGAATGTATGAGGAAGAAATGCACATATCCATGTGCCTCAGAGGAGTTCCAGATATTCTGATTTCTGAGCTGTGAGACTGACTGATGATTGAACTTAAACACTGGAACTGATATTAATAAAAAGAAAGTGACAATTCTTGCTAATTTAATGTTTGCTTCTAAATCTAGACTTTGCCCAGTGTCTCTTCTCAAAATTGTCGTCTTTGCTTTCTGCATGACACTTGTGATTGACTACGAGTCCCATGTTTTAAGGTTTATTCTGCTGTTGAAGTGTTAATTCATAACAGAAACTGTAGCTTGAAGTTCCTCAGTTGGCAGAGAAGTTGTACTCTGAGAAAACAGGGAAAACTAAGCATGAGATAATTTTCTAAAGCAGGACTAAATGCCAAGGAATCAGTATCTTCAATTATTGATAGAAACCAATAATCAGCTACACAGGCCCAAGCAGAAAAATGAGTGTGGTCTCTGCAGTGCCCAGAGCCAGGAGCATGAACCAGGACAGACAGACAGGTCTGTGTCCCTGGGCACTGCCAGAGGGCTTGTACAGACACTGGGGCGTGCAGGGGCTCTACCTGGCACCTCTGCAGTGCTCCCAGCCCCTCAGCACAGCCCTGGGGACATGGCTGTGCCCTGCTGGGAGCAGAGCTCTAGAGCACAGCAGGATCTCCTTTGGACAGCAGCACTCAGTGCAGAAATGGATTTGGGTCAGCACCACCTTCTGTTCTCTGCTGGGTGGAGTGCTCAGGTTTCACTTACCCTGCATATCTAAGGTTTGAGTTGGTGCTCTTCAAACTTCAGCATTGGCTGGACTGGCCCTGTCCAAATTATTGAAAACGCCAGTTAAAGCTGCTTGTCACATCTGTCATTAATTTATGTTAATGCAAAGAATAAATGCAGGATGAGTCTAACACAGTATGTTGACTTACTGGAAATCTTTTAAGATTCAGTGTTTATTATTCTTTTTTTGCAGGCACAGTAGTGAAAAAATGATTAATTCATTTGCTTGGTGAGCTAAGTATGGGCAAGTGGCTGAGTTCTGTGGGAAATGAGAGAAAGGCCCTCTGGATAAAGATAGCATTGCATGTTACTTATTTTTTCTGTCAAAAGTAACAATGAATATTACATGTATTTGGCTGATCGATCAGTGATGCACAAAGCTATTGTTTAAGATTGAAATGGATCATTAACACTGAATTTTACAATTTCTTTTTAGATGGTTCAGCTTAATTTCTGAATTTCTTTATTAGATGTCTATCACACTCCAAGAACAAGTGTTTTTGATTAGCATGAGCACCAGTGTTAAAGATACAGCAATTAAAAAAAAACAAATGTGCTTTGAAAGCAAGAAAACAAACACTTAAAATAGAGAGCTCAGTGCTTCCCTTCCCACTGAGGGCAGAATTTCAGGAGGAAACCTCCCAAATCTGTGTTGCTTCTTTATGTGCAGATAAAGTGACCGAGGCTCCCCACCTCCTACCAGGTTACTTTTTACTCAGCAGAACATAAACCTTGCCAGCTTCTCTAACCCACCAAGGAGAGAAAGAGATGAAATTTAAGCAAACAGGCCATCCTGTGACATGGCACTTCAGTGCTGTGAGCTTAGCCTTATGTATTTTCCTTTGTATCAGTAAATGTCCATTCTGGGAAAATAAAGAAGCAAATCTCTGGGCCTTCTGCATTGCCCATCTGAGACAGCAATTTGATTCCTGCTGCTGTTCATCTTCATGGGAATTTTGTTCCTCAGACACTGGAAATGTAATTGTAGAATTAGCAATTCTAATAAATAATGAATATTTCATTCCTATGCTGAGGAAACGTGGACTGAGCGGTGAGGCTTTGAAGGTGGGATGGCTTTAGAAATCCTGCCAGAAATCTGAGTAACTGACTTGTCCAGGAAAGCTGAGGCTCAGTGTGGAATTGAACCCTGAGATGACTGGTGCCTAATTTTCCTGCTACTCAGTATTCCTTGCTTTGTACAGCATCTGTATTTCTGGTTTTGTCCACTGAAAGTAATTTAAATTGGGCTTTTACACAGGTAAATGCAGTAAAATGAGTGATGTAGAAGAGGCCTGAAAGGCAGCAAGTTTCCTGAGCTGAACACGGCAGCAGTGGCCCACATCACACCCAGTGGTGGGTTCACTTTATGTGTGGTAAGTCATGTTTTCCTTGCAGATAGATTAGTGGCTTTAGAAAATCTCTTAAAATTCCAGTAAATCTATTTCTGGTGCATTATTGACTGACTGATGCCAGAATTCTTACTTTTTTTTTTTTTTACTTTGAAAAGAACATCAATGAGTTTAATCTCTGTCATTCAGTCATTTATTTAAACCTGGAATGGGCCCATATGTCCTTGTACAAATGAAGAACAGCTCAAGGCTGATTAGTATTCCCTGAGCCTGCATGGATTATTATTAGCAACTTTTCCCCCTTGAATGTTTACAGAGCTTTTGTGAGCTTTTTACATCAGTTAGCTTGTCCTTTCAATTTTCTATTATACCTTTTGTAATTGCTTTCTGTCTATATTTGATATGTTGTTGCTTTACTCCAGTAACTTCCATTATCACTTTTAGCTTTGCTGTTGCTGGGATCAACCTGATTGCATTATTTACTCTGTTTGCTTTAAGAATCACTTCTTCCTTGTTCTCCCCCCTCCTCTCCCACCATCTTTCTGGGAATATTTGAGCTTAGCAACATAATGCTGTCTGAACTCTTATTTGTTAGCTTCAGAGCCTGAGACCATGATTTCTTGAAGCCAAATGATATGTTATCATAAAGCACTAAACACCCACAGACCATTATTGAATTTATCATAGCTACGAGCTCAATACACACTGAAAGATAAACTTGTTTTTTACTGCCTGTGGAAGTCGGCAGGTTCATTCCTCCTTTAATGCTCATTTTTGTCAATACCAGAATAATTAAATCCCCATCACTAAGACCAGTTTATTCACAGCTCTCTCACCACAGCCAGTCCAACTACTTTGTTTGAGCATAGGGTTGTGGTAAAACACAAGTTCCCAATCCAAGCCTTCCTGCTTGTTCATGTGCTCCATTGCCTACCAGAGGCTCTGCTCCCTGCAAAAGGAGGAGGTGGATTCCTCTTTGCAGACAAACTCCAGAGTTCATTAAGTGTGTGAGGGTCCTGGGTGTGTTGGTTCCTGCTCCACACACAGGCCTGACAAAGTTCAACCAGCACCTGCCATTGCCAGCCCATCCAAACTAGCCCTTTCAGTCACTGGGGGAGTGAATAAGGAGCCCCTTATTTGCAGAGAGAAAATATTACTGTGTTATAATAAACATGGAAATTGGATGCACATTTTCTTATGCATTTAAAACCAGAAATGGAGTTTCCCTTCTGTTCCACACTCCAGCTGTATGTGCTGTTATCCTTGGCGAGGCTTGGTGGGATTGCAGAGCACAGCTACAAGCAACTCTGTCTGGCATTAAGGAAGGCAGGACCCACTTTCACCACGAAGTGCCTGCTCTGTAAGGAATCTGATTTGCATGTACATCACAAAACTCTATATAAAAACACTAGGTAAAAACTGAAGAGATTTATCCTGCACTTCATTAAACATGAAGATTCGGTAAATTTAACTACTTAATCTACTACTAAAGAATTCTGAAGAATCAGCTTTGTTTATCATTTTAGGGAATGGGACATTTCTGGTTAAAAATAAATTACTAGAACATAGGACATTTGAGAAGTGTTACAAAACAATATATAACATTATAGGATGAAAATCTCTGGTTCTGTTCCTTGTAACCTGCACCAGCTCTTGCTGTGTCTTAAAAATATGGAATAAATTACTTTTTCACAAATGAGCTGTTGCTTTTTCTGCATCTATCACCACAGGGGCACTGGGTACTAGAACACCCATTACCAGGCTGCAAAGCAACATCTCTCCAGAAGACAAACTATGCTTCACAAAATGTTTGTTGTGTAGGTCCAGGCTCAGATTTGGACTTGTGTACAAATATATTTTCATTCTTTAGGTATGTTTATGTCACACTTTAGAGATGCAGACTGATCCTCTACTACAAAAGGTGCAAAATACTGAAAAAGCTTAGCTTTTCAATAAAGAGCAAATGGCCTACAGAATTACGAGACTTCTTTGTTACAGTCTTCAGTAATTTAAATAAAGGCAGAAAGGAAGTTGTATAAATATGATAAAAGATGGGGGCACAGCCATATTTGGCTATTTAGCTTTTATTCCCCATTTTGCTGTGCAAGGTTTCCTTTCTTCATCAAAATAATTAGCAAAAAACTCCATCCATAAAGCCCTGCCTTGAGCTTAATGCTGGGTCAATGAGCCTATGTTCTTTCTGGTACTGAATGCTATCTGTGATTATTGCATTCATTAATTTTTATATAGGAAATAATACCTCTGCCTGGATCTATAGCAACACACAGATTTCTGGTCCAAATCAAACTTCATCCGTACTGTGGATGGGAGGGAAGCGCAGAGCTGGTACAGCATCAAATCAAGTTAAAGAATTCAATTCCATAGAAATAACCAATGGCAGTGTTTATTATATTATGCAATTAAATATTACAATCCTGCAGAACCTTTCTGATCTCCCTTGGTTTGTGTACTTTTTTAAAAAATAGTTAAAGCCATTGTCTCTTAGGTATCCAAACTCTGGCTCTAGTTCTGGTAGATATAACCCAGATCTGCTTTTAGAATCATTCTTTACCTAACAAAACCAAGTAAAATCTAATTCCTTGTGTCTTATTGATCTTATTTGCCATAATATTTTCTTCAGTCATTAGAAGAAATGTCAATGTATGGCTGACATCCAGAATGTGGTTTCACACACACGTCTGGCCTCAAAAATCCCTCACATCCACTAGCTGCACGGCTTTAAGGTATGAAACAATCTCAGCTTCCAAACTTGCATCACCACTTTTTAGAAAAAGGTCTAGACAAGAGCAAGGAACTTTTTAATCTGCTTATCAAGGACATACTAGAAATTTGGGATTTTTTAAAGTGCTAAATGGCATGGACATCATCCCAAATTGTGATTTTTGTTTACCAGCTGAATATGGAGGCTTTCTGAAAGCCAAGCTGAAGATCAAATGCCCCATTCTAGATGCCTGGTTAATTTATGCAACGAAAAGTCCCTGCTTAAAGTCCAAAGGCCTCACCTTCTAAATGGATCAGACACAGAAAAGGGGATGGAGAATGGAGGTGTGCCCAGTCTGTGTGATGGCAACCAAGAGCCAGAGGGGTGAAGGCCCAAATCAGCTCCCTGAATGTTGCAATGCCCAGCCCAAGCAGCTGCTCCCTGCACAGGATCCTCCCTCCCCACACCACTTCAGGCTCCTGCTGGACAAAGGCTCTGGGTGCACCTTCAAGGAGTCAGCGTGTGGCATCTTGGAAAGAGGGACCGACACAAAGCATTTATAGCACTGAAATCCTTGGGTTTGCATCTTCTCCTAAAGCCAGGAGCACGAGCTTTATTGACTGAGGATAGAGCAGAGGGATTTGGCCTCTGGGACACTGAGTACAGCTCCTGAGCTCCTGACAACTTTCTCAGTCTCCTCTCTCCTCTCACGGCCCCTTTTGAGGTGTATTGTATCAGTTGTGTCCTCTACAGCACAAGGGATGAAGAGCAACAGATGGGCTTCTCCATTTCCTTCAGGGGCTTGCAAACCTTGCCTGGGGATATTTGTTAGTGTCTGGTTCCTTCCAATTTCCTTCTGCTTGAGAGAATAAGACATAATAGGCCATCTGCATATTTGTGCTTCTCAGATGAGGATTATTTCATTTGCAAGGAGCTTAATGGAATTCCAAAGAATCAGCTTTGTTTATCATTTTAGGAAATGGGGCAACATTTCTGCTTAAAAATTAATTACTAGAACATAACACAGTTGTGAGACCTTGTCAGGATTGAGAAAAATCCCACATTCTCAGGAGAGCTATTGGTCCTTTTGTCATTTGTAAAACTGGCTTTAAAATGATGGCATTTGTGATTAAAGACTGAAAGAAAGCAGTCTCAGAATAACCAATGGATTCTCTGGCATATGTTAATATATTCTGGTTGGAAAGGTTACTTCCATTTATATTCCAGATGAAAATACTTGGTGACTTT
This sequence comes from Nicator chloris, assembly GCA_013400495.1. NCBI lineage: Eukaryota > Metazoa > Chordata > Aves > Passeriformes > Pycnonotidae > Nicator > Nicator chloris. The sequence goes on along the minus strand of WAAE01001595.1, from coordinate 11,797 downwards.
ATTGCATGTAATCACCTTTTTTCCTACAGAAGCTGAGTACTCTGGTTAGCACTGGGAATAATAATAATAATAATTTTTAAAAAGGTGATGAATTAAATTAATAAAGAATTGTTGATTTCAATAAAAACACATTTTAAAGGATTAGAAATAAACATACTGATAGAGTAATTTTTTCTTATCTATAATTTTTCTTTTATCTCCTATAGTAAATTTCGTACTATAATGTTAAAAAAAGGAACAAGAACTTCTGATTTAATAAAAAAAATCTGTAACTTGCTGATCTAAATTATTTTAATTGATTTTTATGGTTATTTCCTTTCATTTGATAACATAAAAAATCTAAAATAAACATGAAAGACAGGGATCTGTTGAAGTAATTCCAGAGGAAACCACAGGGCTGGAGCACCTCCCTTTTGAGGACAGGCTGAGAGAGCAGGGGAGGTTCAGCCCGGAGAAGAGAAGGCTCTGGGCTGACCTTGTGGCACCTTCCTGTGCCTAAAGGGGCTACAAGAATCCTGGAGAGCCTTTAGGCCAAGTGGGAAAGACTTTAAACTGACAGAGGGTAGATTTAGATTTAATATTAGGAAAAAATATTCCCTGTGACATTGGTGAGGCCCTGGCACAGATTGCTCAGAGAAGCTGTGGCTCCCTCATCCCTGGAATATTCCAGATCTCTAAAGTGGTTTGAAACTTAGAATTTTTTTCTTCCTTTTCTAGGTTAGGACATAAATGAGACCTTTCTCAGTTTTGCCCTGAAATGTTTTCCACTCCTTTACATTCAGTCTCACCTTTGTCACTTGAAGCACTCATTTGAAGAGTAGGACATCATTCAGATTCCAGTCACTCCTCCCTGCCAGATTGGCTGAAGGGGATCTCAGCCTCTCAGGAAGGTGTTTTAAACATAAAGATAGGAGATCTGGGCTGTGAATCAGCTGCTGCAGCATTTAACTCGGCACAGAAAACCTGAATAAATAACCTGGGGATGACAACTTCAAAGCACCCTGTTAAAAGCTACCAACACTGAGAGAAAGCAGTTTTAGGGAGCTCAGGCATGCTGCAGTCAGGTGGCTCTGAGCATCCCCTCAGGTGACAACAGCAGCATCTCTGCAGGGAACAAGAATCCCTTCCAGTTCTGTGATGGTGCTCACTGGTATTGGGTTCTGCCCTCTGTGGACAGTGAATTACAGACGTGCAGTCCTGTGTGTCTGACTTGCCCTGCTCCAGCAGTCTGCTGTGGCTGCCTGGAGATTCCTTGGAAAGCAGGGAGGAGCCTGTAGCAACTGCTGGGCTGTGTAAGCCTGGGGAAGTTTGCTCATTGCAGGTGTGTTCCGAGGGCTCCTCTGCTCAGCTCTGAGCTCACGGCTCCGGCTGGGCTCTCCAGGTGCTGTTCTGCACTGTGCTGCTGTGAATGAGTGCTGCTCTGACTGCTGCTGCTTCTGACTCGGGATCTAATTATTACTAAACTGAAAATGCACTTGCAAGGGAAGTGTTTGAGCTTGTAGACTGCTTTGGAGTTTGAAAAATCACTTTTCTCCCCTGGTATTTTTTTGTTTTAATATTCTTGTTCCTCTCCAAGTCTTTCTGTTCCTGGGAGGACTGAGGAATAGATTGTTTTCATTATCATTATTTCAGAATGGGGGCCAGGAGTGGATAATGATCCTATTTCACACTTCCTTGAGTTGCCATGTGGTGATGACATATGCCCTCCAGCAGGGAGTACTAACAAGTGGCTCTCAATTTGCATTGAGCCATAGTGCCATTCCCAGAACTCTGTGTTTCCTGCAGTATGTATAACCCGGTACTCCCTAGACCTTTGTGAATATTGCTATTCAAAATTGCTATGCAGTAACTTGGGGACTTTGAGCAACATCTCTCAGACGTTCTGCCTTCTACCTCCTCCCTCTTCTTTTGGTCTCAAAGCAGTAGTGGTGTTTTAATAGGCACCCCAATATTGCATGCCCTGAAACAGAAAACAAAACTAGGGCTACTTGATAGTTTAGAGGACTCTTAGTAGGATATAATTATGGCTGAATCCCAGGCAGCACACAAGAATTAAAATGTAACTTTAAAATGAAAGTCAATATTTCATCTTGACCTGCTGTGAGCTAAAAGGAAGATCATCTCCTGTGTGTCACGTGTGACCTCGAGCAACTTTTGTCTCTGTTGTTGCCGTGGATAATCCTGGGCGTGCCCAAATTCCCCCTCAGGACTGCAACCTGAGAAGGTGTGAGCCAAGCAGGATATTTGGGCTTGCACGCTTGCGAGGAAGGAGAGTGAAGCCTTGCTGATACCATGGGAACTGAAGTATTAAAACACATCTGATGCTTCCTGAAGCAGGAGGAGGAGCTGTGGGGTGTTGGAGTGTGGCCGAGCTGGGGCACCCGTTGGTGCTGGGCAGGCTTTTGAGGACTCGGTGCTGGTGTGTGCAGAGCAGAAGGTCAGTGTAATGAGCTGCAGGGAAGAGCCAGAGGATGGATTGATTGGGAGGCAAAAACAAAAGCTGCATCACTGAATTCCTGTTTGATGCATCCATTGCAGCAGTAGTGTAATACCTCTGCAGATAGCACTGAACGTGTGATGCACAAACATGTAATTCCTGGTGTGTCACACAGAACAGACTCAGGGAGTGTCCTGGGCATGGGCCAAAGATTTTCCTCTTTCCTTTGTGGTAAGGAGAAAAGATATTATAAATAAATCAAACCTGAGAGGAGTAATTCCTACTCCTCAGGTGGCTCATCAGACCTGAATATGATAAACATTAAATGACAGCAATTTCAGTATAAAGTCAATTATCTACGCGTAGCAAATTAAAATTAGATACATCCTTTAGTCCGGAAATTCATCTTAATGGAGATACAATTCTCTTTCTGTTGAAGAGTAGAGTCCCTTGAGTATAACATCAGTGTGCATCAGCTCAGGAGGAGCATGGACTTGACAGGCACGGGAGGCCACTGGCTCTCCCCTCCCTGATTCTGCTGCAGAACTTTTAAAGGAGTGAGATACCAAGATCTCGTTACTCTGAGGGTTGACTGAAAACTCTGAACCTTTAGAGGATGATGAAAGTGGCTTTTAATTTTTTTCAGAGCTGTTAGAATTTCTCCTACTCATGCACTTTTCAACAGAGGCAAAGAGTGCAACCAGAAATAATGCAGAGTTATGGAATGCATCCTTTTAAATAATGGAAACAAAGAGGAAAAGAGTTCAGAACTGCCAGCTGGTGGTGTTTTCCTCCTCTTCTAGAAGCAGAGGAAGGAGTTGGCTTGAAAAAAGGGAGGCAGGTTCATTAAGAGTTTAGGATGAGGACAAAGATTTTTGAAAAGATCTTTTATTTCTGCTCTCCCGTATAACCTGAATTGGCACCTTCACTTCTGTCTGCTGTTTTCCCTTCCTATGCTTCACCTTCTCTGAGTTTTGTCTCGCTATGTTGGATAATGTTCCTTTTGCTTTTTTTTACTTCTCTGAGGCACTTGAATATTGCAGTCTTTCATCAAAAGCATAAACAAAAATGTCTCCAGTTTATTAAAAATAAATTATTAATTATAAGGAAAATTGATGAGAAACCTGGTAATGTGGATGTCTGGTCTACTCCCTCACTCATCACGATCTTCATACTCAGCTGGAAATATTGTTTGAACCATTTCAAGGGTGGGGTGGAACTTCCACCTGCAGTGTGGATCAGGGTTTTCTAAGACACATTCTCCTCTGGCTCACGTGTGAGAACTCCTTCAGAGGTCCTTGCTTTTGGCCTTTTGGCTCTGGGTCACTTTTGTTTTCAGCTGGCTGGGGAGGTGTATTGTGGTGTGGTGCAGGATCTGATCTCATAAACCACCCTGCTGCTGCTGTGGGCCTGCTTTCCATGGCAGTGCCTGGGCAGCAGCCTCTGCAGGGCTGAGCAGCCCTCTGGGGAAAACTGGGGAAAAATCTGTCTTGCAGGAGTGCAGTTAATGTGCAAAATTACTGCATTCGTTCACTGATGGATTTGCTTCTGCAGAATGAATAGCTGGAAACGAACATCCAATTTGTTTGATGGGGACATGGGAAGAAGATAAATCTTGAAGTGGGATCTTAATGACTGTAATAATTAATGGTTTAATCTAGAGCACTCTGAGGGTGCTCTGTGCATGTCCCAGTGTCACACACTGGGTGTGGGCACCAGTGCTGGAGGAGGGGGCAGCTGGGTGGGACCCACAGATCAGAATGACAGCCTGCTTTGGTTTCTGTGGGGAGAGGTCGTGTCTCTTACTGGTCCAATGGGTGAAGCTGGAAGAAGCAGCAAGCTCCAGGGCGTGTGAGCTTCTCCCTCTCATGAAAGCACAGAATATTCTCAGTTGGAGGGGACCCAGAGGGAACACAGAGTCCAGCTCTTAGCCATCCACAGGACATCCCCAAGCATGTTTTCCTCAAGTTTCTTCCTTCCCCGTGGTGTGGGGGCTGCTGCTTCCCACAAGATGCCAGGGATGTGTCTCCTGTTGTCCTTGGGGGACGTGGCTGCCAACCCTGTGTACAGTGTACACACCTGTTAAAGCATTTGGTGACCCTTCAGGCTGTGCAGTAGGGCTGCTGTGTGACATTTTCCTGTCCCTAGAACGATGCTTTTATTGCTAAGAATATTTAAATAGGTTGGGGATTCCTGTTTTATCCTGACATTTATTCCACAGCATGCAGTGCGTCCTGCCAGACTGCAAACATTTACCTCCTGTGCTGCTTTGCCTGGTGAGTATTGGTGTTTGTGAGTAAACCACATCCTTGCAAGTGTTTCTATCACATGGATTTTTGCTTAAGATGCCCTGCTTGCTGCAAGTTGGTGGTGTTTTTCCTTCCATTCCCTTCCTCGTGGGCTGTACCAGTGCAGTCTGGTCCCAGCCAGGTTTTCTGTGCTTGCTCACCAAACCCATTCATTATTCAGCAAAACCCTGAAACAAAATGTTTGATATTGGTCCCTGCTGCAGGGAGAAAGTTCTGTCAGTGAGCTGAACCTGGGCAAGTTGTACCTGGAAGGTTTCCTATGCTGTTAGTTCAAAGGCTGCTTGAACAAGGTCACGTCTCCTTCGTGGTGGAGCTATCCTAGAAGAAAGTGCTGCTTAAAATCAAGGGACTTTCTCTATGTAAATCCATTTTACTAGTGCACATTAAGGAAGCAGTTAACCTTAAGTCGTCCTTCTGCTTGGAGAGAGCTGCTGTTAAGCTTTTTTGACCTGTGGGCTTTTTAGAAGTTTTAAGCACATATTAACAAAATGAGCTCTCAAGAGGAATGCAAGTAACCTGCCAGTCATTCCTGGCTGTCAGGCAGCTGTCACCAAGTGACACTTCCTCCTGGGGAGGGCTGAAGCAGGCATTCACAACCCCCTTCTCCTCCCTGAAGGAATCCTGCCAGTTGGCAGTGGCTGTTCCAGCCATGGGAGGCTTTGGCAGGCAGCAGGGTGAGCTGTGGTTATTGAAAAATAGGCTCAAGTAGCAGCAGCTGGCAGCTTGAAGCATCTCTGACAGTGTGATGATAACCTGTCTAGTACTGTCATCATTTGAGCTCAGCAGGACCAGAAAAAATCCTGATGATCTAGGGAGGATATGGAAATGCTGTGGCTTTTTTCTACTTTATCAAGGAATGGTTGTTTCTTACAGCACAAAGGATTGTTTTAGCATTTGCAGAAGTGAAGCTGGAGCATCTTGCCTGGCCTCTAAGGCCAACCTGACCTAAGTTTTACAGTTACATTATTAGTGGGAAAATAAAAATGAGTTTGAGCATCAAGTTCCTCTCAGAAATCTTGCAGCAAACACCTTATCCCTTTAAAGGGAAGGGGATGTTGCCCCTCTCCCGTTCATTGTGTCACTTGAGCAGTTTGTTTCAGCTGGGTGAAGGGAGGAGGGGGTCTGCAGAGGAACTGGGAAAAGAACAGCTGGAACACTAAATGTCAGTGGATGGTTTCCCTGTGCAGGAGCAGTGCTCTCCAGTGATAGGGAGATCTGGAGCTCTGAAGATCCAGGGGGAGCAGGGACAGCTTTTCCCACCTGACAGCGCAGCCAATCCTGCAGCCAGCAGAAGCCCACCGCAGGGTTAATTAAGCAGGGTGCCTAATTGCTGTTTAAACGAGCACCTGAAGTGCAGAGCAGTGAAGGAGCCAGTGTTTTAGTCTGGGCTGAAGGCCTTTTCTCCTGTCTCTGAGAGAGTTTGGCTGGCATTTTAGAGAGCAGCATTATTGACTGTCCAAATGAATTATTCCACACAGCCAGACTGAAGCTAAATAGGCCCCAGTTGTCCCTTCTGGAAAGGATTTGTGCTGGAATGAGGACTGCTGTGGTGGTCATTGAGAGATGAGGATGCCAGACAAACTCATTTCAGCATTTAGTCTGGAGAGAAGGCACAAATTTGTATTTACATCTTCAAAAATGGATGAAGCCTGTCTTTTTCTGGTGAGTGGAAAAGGTGCACCAGAGAGATTGATATATTCCTACACACAGCACTGATATGTTTCTGGGCTAATCCCAAGACAGGATATTGTCCTCCAAAAAAAAAAAAAAAAAAGGCATGTGTATGGCAGAGCTCTTGTACCTTGAGAAGCTTGACAATCTGCACCAAGTATGGGTTGGAATCAAAAGCTTTGGAGTCAAAGACACTCTTGGGAATCATGGGCACCTCTTGAATTCTGGAACAAAGCTTTGTGTTTCAGCTCAGTCCAATGCTTTGCTCAGACAACCATTATTTCTCATTAGCAGGTACCGAAAATTGCTCTGGAATCTGCCTTGTACAAATGCAATAAAGTGTGTTCTGAGTATTTATACAGTGCCAAGTATTAATTAACATGAAAGATACCAGCAACTGACTGAACCCTCTGCAAGTAATTTTATTAATGTTTAATCCTTATTAATGACATATTATAATTATTTGGATACATGTTTTCCTAGCATGTTTAGCACTCTCAGGCTCCATCATTTCCTTCACAACAGAGATAAGCTAAACCCCAGGAATAAAGCTGAGCTGCAGTTTTCCAGCCCCAGCCTGCAAGCACTCCACTTAGAAGGAGCTGCTGTAAAGGGATGGCAGCACAGAAACCATCCCTGGGGAACTTTGGAGTGCAGGTATGGATTTGGAGCAGGGCAGGGAGGCCAGTGCTTTTCTAATAAAACCAAATTCTGTTTGAAGGTGTGTGCCTGACTCCTTGGAGCCCCTGAAAATCCCTGCTGGGAAATCTGCCTTGGATTGGTTTTGGCCAGATTTGATGTTCCAGCGACATACTTGATTAAAATTTGCATGATGGAATGAAAGGGTTCTTAGCACCTCAGGAAAGCTGTGATTGTCTCTAGGGCTGCAGTCGTGGTCCAAACCTGAGCTACAAGTCTGAGCTGCTGTGGCATGTGAGCCAGGTGGGCACTGAATTACGTTTTCAAATGGCACAATTCCTTTTCTAGCTCCCCTTTTCCCCCCAGTCCGTGGATGGAGAGATGGAAGGCTTCACTGAGTGTTATCAGCCACCTGGCATTCCCTCAGTGGAGGATGATAATAATGTGATGACCTTCCAGGGATAAGAGTTGCAAAGAAAACAAAGGGGCAAAGAAGGTAATTTACACTTGCAAGGACAAAATGCACAAATCATGTCAGAGATAAAGAAATGCTCAGGCTTATGATGATGCTGTTTGTTGTATGTGGTGTTATCACAAGATGCTGTAGCTACTTTATCTTGCATCTAATATACAGACCAGATGTGACAATTAAAAAATCCAAATCAGAAGGGCTTGTGGGAATTGGTTTTGCTGTGGGCTTTCTTCTTTTCTTGAATGAAAGCAGTAAGGGCTAAACCAGAGTAGTGAACCCTCTGTAGCCTATTGGCAGCTGCTGCCTTCCTGGTGATTTTTTTGTCCTTCTTGGTTGTTGATGCAGGAACATCAAATTTCAAGCAGTTATTAGCAATAGATGCCTTTGAAAGTGTGCAGCTCTACAAATGCCTGTGTATCATTGAATAAGTGTTAAGAGTTACACACTGATAGAATAATATTTTGGTTCTAGAATAATGGCTTGTTAATCTAAGGAGTGAATAGGAGTGGAGAAAATAAATGAGCAATGAGTTTGGTTCCTGAAGCAATGTTTCATTAACTGGGGAAAAACCTAACCCTGCATAGCTGCAAAGTTTGCCAGTGCAAACAAATAATTACTTTGCTTTCTACCAAATATATTCTGATTTTCAATAATTACAGGAAACACAGAAAGGTTTCTTCTAGGAATTGCTTTTTTCCCCATTACTGTATTAGTTGAAAATGTTTACTAATGGCTAAATATAATGAATATTCCTTTTGACTATCTTAATTTTCTTTAAATGGAGCTTGCTGAAGGCACTTCTAATTCATCCCAATTACTGTATCACACAGTTCCTGTAAAATTCATAATTAGACATGATGCTTTTTTTAGTGCAGAGCAGGAAGCTTGCTTTGCTGATAAGGTGTGATTTCCCCAGTCACCTTTTTAGTGACAAATGTTTGTTACCACAAATGTATTTGACAAATGTTTATTACCACTGTAGAGCATGCAGCAGCAGAGGTAAAGGAGTTGATTTCTGTATTGCAGGGGGCTCCTGGCTGAACACTGATGGGAGGAACTCCTTGGCTGATGCACAAAGTGTTGGTTTATCAATGAAGAATATTAAGGGTGTCAAGTAGTGGAGAGTAATCTAAATGAAATCAGCCTAACAACCTAAAATACTTAGAAGAACAAATATCCCTAACCACAAGAGGCTCGTTTTATTTAATTCAGCTCCAAAAAGCAGTTTGTATAACTGTACTTGGGACGCATTAGGAAGAACACTTATGGAAATGAGAATAACACCCTTGCTCATCTGCTGAATTACAGAGTTAGGAGTGTACACCAGTACCCAGTATCGGCTTGTTTTTGTTAAAAAATGATATTGATCACAAAATGGAGTGAGGCACCCCAGCCTGTCAATAGAAGCAAAGAGATGATGTAATGAGCTGTAATGATGAGGGGTGTAACCCAGCCTTTCCTCACTGTGCAGCCATGAACCCACTGCCTGCTGCTGCCTGTGGGACGAAGCAGAGCGTGTTCAGTGGCTCTGGACATGGGATTGTGTGAAAAGAGAGCTGTGCTGATGGTTTGTAGTTCTGCTCAGTTACCCTTTTAGTTGCTTGCCATGATGGAGAGGATGTTTCCCCTGGGTAGTTTTCTGGAGCTAGGGGGCCAATGTTCCAAAATAAAAAAACCCTTGGTAAGTATGTGGTGATGACAAAGTTGTTTCTGTGCACGAGTTTGATACAGAAAGGATGCTCTTCCTATTAAATAAATACACCAGACTGGCTCAGTCTTCAGATCTACCAAACTTTTCTTTGTTCTATAAACTAGAAAAAAGCTTGACACTTGTAAAATAAGCATTAATATCCTCTTTTCTCATCTTTAGTACATTTAGATGTCAAACCCTTCTCTTAGCACATAAATAGTCCCTGTGGATTGCATTGTGGTTTTTATGGGGGATTTTAAAAGGTATGGATTAACTATTCACCGTTCCCAGTTAAATCTGTTATGAGAATTAAAAGAAGTCATTAGTAACTACTCAGTGTGTAAAACCAGGGAGAGTTCAGATCTTCCTAAATAATTGATCACTGTAGTGTCAGTCTCAACACATGGGATTATCAAGTAAAAAAGGGGCATGATTTCTTTTTAGGGTACTGAATAAGAAAACCCTCCTGGCTCCTCAAAAGGCACGTGGTGTTTACTGGGCAATGTGGGCAGGGTCATCTTGCCCCGTTCTGGCCACCCAGACACCGTCGTGTGGGGGAGATTGAGTTGTTCTTTGTCCTGAAATTCCTGATTGCACTGGATTTGTGTGAGATTGGAGTGAAGGAAAAGAACAATGTGACTATTTCAGTGGAAAAAAATATAAGATTCTTAGATCATGGCTTTTATTTATTTATTTTTTGTCTACCCATTTAGTTTTTCCTGTGTTTGGCAGCACAGAGCACTGCCAGGGACAGACCTGAACTGAAACCTGGCTACTCCCCCAAATCCTGGGCTCCTGTCACAGCAGGCTCAGCTCTCCCATTTTGGGAGGGAGGATTCAATACTGAGCCTGTGTGCTGAAGAGCAGGGCTGGAGCTCTGAAAACAGCTGTATTCTAGAAATTCACGTGCAAGTTTCCCCTAAAGACAGGGGATACACAAACCCCAGGCTGTGGAATCAGCAGCAGGACCCTCAGCAGGAGTGGGGTCAGGGGTTCTCTCAGTGCCAGGGGGAGATGTGGTGCTGCTCTATGGGGCAGGAGGTCAGGTGCATGCAAAAACACCCCCACCAAAACCAGAGCATTTTACTGAGGAAGAAGAGTCCCACAGCACTGTATGAACACGGACTATTCACAGTTTTAACTGGAAACTTACCAAAGAATTAGATTTCTTCCCAAATAGCAGGCACTTAGTGACTGCCAGCAATGCTCTGATTCTTCATAAATCGTAAACCAATCAATTTAAAGTACTTTTATTGTGTTAATCTGTCTCAAACAGGGGTTACCCTGGCAGAAGTTTGTACAATGGCTGAAAACGGGAGCTGTGAATGCAGAAGAGGAGGACTGTTAAGAAAAGTAATTAGCGTTATTGAAAATAGAATTTGTTCCTGTGAGGTGGGAGTGCTGATTGAACACATGAGCTCCACTTAGGTTTTGTTGTGTGATAGATTTTTTTTTTTTAATAACACTGCAAGTGAATTGTGATGGAAAAGAGAATCACTGAAGTAGAGAATTTTTGGAGTGTTTTATTTTTAGTATCCTAGGAAGGATGCAGGGTGGGTTCTCTGGGAAATAGCTGTTCTGCTATTATGGAAGAGAAAACCTCCAAATTGATGTTGAAATTAAATCTGATTGATGTTAGTAATTTCCAAAATGGCACATTTAAAATTTAAAATAACAGATTAGCTTTGACATCTGAACTTTATTATTAAATTTGCTTTCTCCGACCCTCCATCTGACAGTAGAATTTTCTTTACACTAAATAAAGAAATTTTAAAGAAAAATGTATTTCTAAGCCTTAGGTCTCTTAAGGAGCCCTGAAAAGTATGGATGTGCTTTGTCCTCAATATGTATCCATAGATGTAGTAAATTGTGAAATGGTTATGCTCCTACATGAACTCCTCCAGCTGTGACAGAGGAACAGACACCTGTGAATGTCTCTTTATTTATTTGTCTTTTATTTATTTGTACCTTTATTACAAGAAGGGCAAAGTAACCCTTTGCTGTTAGTAAAAGCTGGGGTTTTTTGTTCTGTCAGTGAACCAAAATAATCAATTTGCTTGTACAGCTGTGGAGTAGTGTGCCTTTTTTGAGCACTTGCATTCTCGACTGGAATGCATTTTAATTCTCTTTTATTTTAACATTCTTCTGTCTTCCAGGGTTTTTCCTCACTGCTTTTTATGTACAATAGTTGTATTATATGGGCAAGATAAGGATGCTGCTCATTGAAAAGTGTGACAGGCTGGCATTAACCTGTCCAGAACTGTGGCTGATGGAGCAGATACTGTTCAGATGAATTGTATATTTAGTCTCTAAAAGCTTTTCAACACTAAACCAAAGGCCTTCATTTTTTCTAACAACGATGTAGCATGAGATCAAAATCCTTGTGCTTCTCCAGTAAACCATGGTCAACAGGAAGGCACCAGGACAGTATTTACACAAGGGTTTCTGCCTTTTGGAGGGATGGAAGAAGCTGTTGTGGTTTCAGGGCTGTTCCCTGTCCCTGGCTGCAGGAGCTGGTGTCCCTGTGTGGGAAGACAGACAGACAGACATAGTGCAGCAGGTAATCTTGCCCCCGATGT
>WAAE01001594.1:2018-31099 GCA_013400495.1 Nicator chloris | reverse complement strand
TCATATTTTTTGGCCATGGTTAAAATGAAATTTTCTGATACTTAACTGTAATGTTATTTCCAAATTAGCCAGGATAGAAAGGGCAAAGAAAAGGACAATCAAGACCACCAAGTATTTTTCAAACAAGGCCCTTGTCAAAAGTGTGCAGGTTCTTGATGGGCAGAAGTATTCAACCTTTTGTGAATTTTGCATTGTGTCTGCTGGTGACTTTGTATTTGTTTGGTTTATTTAGCCAAATGTTAGCTCTCTCATGCTTGCCACAGTTGCAGTAATATCAATAGGAGAGAATTACTTTAACAAAGCCAGGGTCAATAGGAGCTGGAAAAATATTGCTTTGACAGCTGATGCATTGATAATGCATCACAGATACACCAACTCTGCTGCAGCATGGCTGCTCATCACCTTGTGCAGTGCAGCACTAGGGGTGATTGGCAATTTGATGATTTTAGATGGCATCATAATTTGATGCCATCAGTAGGACGCTGAAGAGATACTCTGATCAAAAAATGGTATTTATCTTCCTCAAAGGGAGACAGTTCCCAAGAATTATCCACTCTTAATACTGTTTTTGTGGACACCCATGATCAGATGTACAGTCTTGATCACAATTTTTGAGGGCTACCAAATTTCCTGAGAGAGAATGCCCTACAATGTGGATCTATACAGTTCCATAGGCAACTATATTCTGAAGGGGCTTATTGGCTAACAGTTTGAGATAACCAAGATGTTTTAGAAGTTACTTTTAACGTTCATGTGGCTTGATGAAACAGTTAACACTAATGTGATGGAGGAAGACATCTGCATTATTTGTTAGTTTACTGTAAAACGGATGAACCTTAAGCATGAGTTCAGCAACACGTGGTGTTGTTGGCTCTATAGAAATATTTTACCAGCTATAGAAATTCTGGCCTCCAAATGTACCCAGGGCCTTGTATGGAGCTTAAAGGATTTTGGCCAGCCTTAGACCTCTTCCTGAGCAGGTTAACCCAAACAATAAAAGGTGATACTTGTGCTCAAACTGTGTTAGACCAATCTGGTGTGAGATTTAGATTTTGTTTTAAATTAGTGCTCTGGCTTTTTATGTAGAAGAAGTATCAGGAGCAAGTGGTGGCAAAATTTACCAGAGTAGGCCTGCCAATAGCAGCCAGTTGATAGAGCATTGAATTGGAGTGGTGAATGAATGAAACATGTTTTCCCTTTCTTCTAGCATACTGAAGGAATAATATTTGGTGATGTTTGTTCAGCATATGTTCCTCAATAGGATATATGTCTCCAGAGAGCTCATTAGAATATTTTATTACAGTACATGCAACAAAACTCTAGAAAAGAAAAACCATTATGCTAGTTTATTTCTACAGTGTCCATCAAAGTGTTGCTGCTACAGTTTTAGGAAATTATTCCATTGTCTAACAGTAATGTGGATGCCTGTAACTTTTTTGGAAGTGGAACTGTAGAGAGGAAGCTACTATTACCTAGTCTAATGTTACACAGAGAATTTTCTGTTATGCTGGGGAAAACCTCTGTCTGCATGCTGCTGGCAGATAACAGGATGAGGAGCTTTCATCCATAGTAGTCAACTCCATGGAATGCTTTTTAGAGACTAGATACTAGTCTCCACCAGCTGGAATGGTGGACACAAAAATGAAGGGAAAAAACCTCAACAAAACCAAACCAAAAAACTGACACAAACCCCCCCTACTCCTGAAATATACTCTTTTATCTGGCTAGTGCCATTTTATCTGGAGGAATGACAAAGAGAATTGTAAACCTAACTGCAAAGTATACAGAGATTACTTCACACATCATTGAAGTATATCCTGTCTCTGGGGCAAAACCTAGCAGTGGTTTAAGAGCATACGGTGATGCTGTACAGGATTTTCTTTTTGATATGGCCCCAGCTCCTAGATGTAATTTCACACTATCAAGTTCAGTGATGGTGATGAAGCTAATGTTGCTGTTCTTATTTTAAATGTGCCAGAAGGCTCTTTGATAAGCCAAAATATTCTGGGCATCTTGACTGTATCTTAAAATTGAAAGAATCTCTCTTCAGTGAGAGTAATTTCTGTAGAGTTCAATAGGGCCAGGTGGATATAGATAAACCATATTGGCCTATGACATCTGTGCCAGTACTGTAGGAGATTGCTTTGCCTCTCTGTAGCTGGCCAGACAATTTGAATCAGCCAATGCTTAATTAGTGATGTGCTCTTTGCAGTAAGACCATGTTCCGGAGATGGTCAAGCGCTGATTGACTTCAGATGTGAGAGAAATAAATCAGCACAAAGTAATATGGTTGAGGTTTTAGTGGGTTTATAGGTGTTGAACTGGGGAAAGTTGTTGTGTTTAGTAGTTTAGAAAGGGGAGTTAGAGTTCTCCAGGACCAGTCTACACTTGCTGTACAGTGATATGGGTAGTAAAAGACAAAAAGCTGTAAGACAGAAAATAAAAAATCCTGTCAGGACCTGTAATAAAAAATGAATCCCACAAGAATTTTGGAGTGTTCACTTAACACATTCCATGTGTTCTAGCTATGGCAGACTTTTTCGAGTCATGAGGTAACAGTCCCAAGTAATTCCCCAAATTGGACTAACTGGCAGGGATAATTTTTTTCAGTCAACATAATTGTATTTATAAAGTTTGACAGACCAACTGTAGTTTACTTCAGGCTGTTGTATCTGGTTTCTTACGAGATATTTCACCAGTTTACTTGATAGCTCTGTTCCACAGAACTAGCCAAATCTAATTTACATACTGGAGGCTCTGTGGTCAACTGGAATTACGTCTTCCCCTTCTAATTCTGTGAACCTGGATTCACATGTGGTGGGAGTTCAATAGAATAATGTGTTTTGTGGTCTCATTTACCAGCATGTCATCAGAAGAAATTTGTCCATATTAGACAAACTACTTGGATTTGACGGAGTCCAGGGCAATTTTCATCCTCTGATCCAGAGAAATCAAGGAGTGGAAGAAAGTAGCAGGAGTTCACGACGGATTAGCACTGATCTGGGTATCTGATGGCCACAGCTGGTACTCGTACAGTAGACACTGCAAGCTTTGCTGATGTGATAATATTGTGAGGTGAATGTTTTCGTAAGAAAGGACAGTTGTTGAAATTATTTAATGTGCACATGATGGATTCTTTTTTCATCTTCTAGATTTAGTGATTGTCCATCTCTGTACCTGATGTGATTGCATTTTCTAAGATACAGAGCAATATCCTCTCCGAGGCCAATGTAGATTTCTTCTGGTTCTGCATGTGCATCATAATTGCTGTACACCAGAGAGTAGAAATCATTTGTTCTATGGGGGTCTGCCATTTGGTCTCTTTGGCTGATTTTCTTCATTTTTCTCAGTGATGGTAGACATTGTGTACCAGTGACAGCACCCACTCGCTTTTGTGTCAGTGACAGTAGAGCCTGTAACCGAATACTCCTACTATCACCCTTCTTCTGAGAGTCTGTAAACATGGAATAGAAGAATCACAGAAAAATTTAAATAGGAGGGAATCTATGGAGGTCATTTAGTCTTTCCTGCTTAAGGTTGCTCATCTTGCCCTGCTCAATTTTGGATAAGGATGTTCAGGCACTTAGACAAGGATCTGGAAATCCTCAACATTTAAAGTTCTCTACCTTTCTGGGCAACTATTTCAGTGCTTAGACATGCTTATTGTGAGGAATTTTTTTATGTATACACAATTGGAATTTCCGTTGTTGCTGTTTGTAACTGTTGCTTTTTGTCCTTTCATTGAAGGACTTTGCTTCTGTCCACCACCACACTTCTGGAATGTCATCATTCATCTCCTCTTCATCTCCTCACTCCTCCCATCCTCTGGAGTGCTTAGCAAGCCTTATAGGTTTGGCCTCAGAATTTTCTACTGTCTAATTTTCTTCTGGAGGGGAAAAAAATAGCAGATTCAAAATTCTCTTCTCTTCACCTCCGCCCCAACCATGGTCTGTCTTTACATAAAGGATGCAAAGTCCCCTATATTCTGCGTGCCCCTTATCAA
Source organism: Nicator chloris (assembly GCA_013400495.1). Classification (NCBI taxonomy): domain Eukaryota; kingdom Metazoa; phylum Chordata; class Aves; order Passeriformes; family Pycnonotidae; genus Nicator; species Nicator chloris. The sequence continues at coordinate 27,096 of WAAE01001594.1, read as the reverse complement.
AATTACTCAAGAAATGGAGAAGTCCAATAGGCAAGTGTTTTTAGGAAATCTTCAAAGGCAAATGAAATTGAGTCAAATCCATGCTACTTAACAGCTCAAGGTAGATGAAGCAGCTGCGTATTTTTGAGGTAAGATTCTCACTTTCGTACCAGTGTAAACCTCACTTGTGAAGGTTTGTGAAAGCTTACCATTTAAGAAAAATTTCTGAAGTATTTTTTTTCCTATATATTCATGGTAAATCTTGATTTGTAATGCAATTAAAATGCTTTTGTATGTAAGTATAACCATAAAAAAAACTGTAGAAAGTTATGTTTTTACATACTTGTCTGTATGCGGAAAGAGAATCTTTTATCTGTGTGATTGTTAATATACCCAGACACAGAATCATATTATGAGATCAGCAGCAGATTATCATGTGCAGAGATTCCATTAAATGCCCTGGAAGGAATGCTCCCTTCTACCAAAGTGTCACGGTTCAAGTGCAAATGTCAGTGTAAAGGCTAAGTGGATTTTGCTCATAGATGCACATTCTATCGGTGGTGCTCGTAGTCTGCTTGCTCCAGACAACTCTGGACATTTTGTACTTCTTGATGATCAACAGGCTGTTTGCATGGCTCAGCCATCTAGTTCCCTGAGCACAGCAAAACCAATTGTTTGGGACAAGTGTGTGGTAGTGTTTCATTTATGTCTGTCATGGTAAAAGGTAGGGTAAAATTCACGACATGCTGGAAGCCGTGCTAGCTGCACATGACTCGTGCTAGCTGCTACATGAAGGCACCAGCTTCATTAGCTGACCCTGCCCGTGCGCAGTCTCAGATCTCTGATATGCCTGTCCTTTTCCATAAAGTGAGAACACTTGTTCTAGTAGCATTTCTCATCTTACAGTTTCTACATAAAATAGAGTAGGCAGAGGTTTCTGCCTCGTGTTGGATAAAACTGATTCCTGTTTTGACGGAAATGAGTGGCCATTATGTGTTCACAAAATGCACGTTATCTGGACGAGGTCTTATCTTAAGAAAATATAAACCAAGAGGGCAAAGAGTGAAAATTCTAACTGAAGTTATATGAAAAAATTAGTTAAAAGGAAGCAAACGGATAAAAAACTCACAGAAACCACAGAAAACCCCTTAATGCCCCTAAAAAGCACAACAAGAAAACACCCGAAAAAGCAAACCCATTTGAAGGCCAAACTGGAAACACTGAAAATTACAGAAGAGTCCCCAAACAGAGATTGGAGCCCTGCAGTTGTGGCCTCACTATGGTAAACTAAATCATCTGTACAAGATGGTTCCAATAAACCATCCAATGTGATAAAGGAATGCTATTATATTACAAAGCCCAGAAGGCTCTGGCACTTCCACTGACATGAATTGAATAGGTTAAAAGTATTTTAATGCAACTGGCATAGCTTTCTTCAGTGAAAACAGAGCTACAGAGAGAAAAAAATACCCCTTTATTAATGTATATGGTAGGTCACTAAGACAAATTAGAGGGAAGTAATCTGGTTTGTTCCAATCATTCAGTACTCTGAAAACAGTTTAAGAAACTATGTAAAAGCAGCTGAGAAGCAAATGATTTTTATAAGAAGTCTTGTATAAAAAGTGTCTCTTCAAAAATAAATTGCATGTTGTAGTTGAAGGGCCCCTGTCAAGATGCAGTCATGTTTTTTACTGGAGGGAAAGTTAGCCCAGAATGAGATTGTGGAAGGAAGGGTCTGTTCCTTGCCACCTTGCAGTTATTGTTTTATTCTTTCCTTCTTGGTTTCAGTACTAGTGGTGTGACAGAGGAGAGAGACTGTTGCCTGTGAATAATATTTCTATTCTGAAACATCCGCTCTTCCGTATTGCCTCTGTGGTCATCTGGCATTCAGCAAAATAGGATAAAGACAAAACAAAGCCTGTGAACCAAGTGCCAGAGCCCTTACTCAATCTCCGTTCCCTACTTTTTGATGAAAAACGTGTGAGAATGGGCTGTGAGGGAGACGAAATCACTGAGAAGTTCAGCTCCTCACAGTTCCCTCTGGAATTCTCTTGTCAGAGTGGGTTTTAAATCCCGGAAACCCCTTGCCCTTAAAATGTGAAATCCATATCTTAGGCTATCTGAAGGCACCAAACAATCAAATATGAATGCTATGGCATTTGATGATAGTTCTGTGGCAGCACGGTTCTACTGAATTTGTCTGATGGTGTTTATGGTGTGTGTGTAGAGGGTCTGCTGGGCCAGGCAAGTTCCTTGGGCGTGGGGCTCATGTGGATGGGGTGACACAGGTTCTCCATACAAGGACCAGCAGGGTGTGATTTGTACCCCAGACTACGTGGGCAAAAATCCCAGCATTCCAAAATCCCTTGAACTTTTAATTGCTTTCTGTTGAGAGTAATTTTTGTGAACTAGATGGACTCTGAGAAGGAAGGATCTACATAGCCAGGATGCCTTAGCCATCCATGTTAGGTGATCTGGGATAACAAGCTCCCCTTACCAGTAAAGCCTTTGGAATTTTAGTTGTGGAAGTTGTTGAAGCCACAGGATGCTTGGAGGGAAAGGCTGCAAAGACAAAGGAGGGGACACACTGGTAAGTTAATGTTTTTTGTGCAAGGGGGGAGCCCTGAATTTCAGTAGCTCTTCTGTAGCTGTCAGTGCAGCTTCTTAATGAAGGTCTAGGGGCTCTGCAGGTGTAAAAGAACACAACTCCTCCAAGAGCCCACCCAGCTTTGCCTGGCTACCTTGGTTGAAGACCAAGCCTTTAAGCATCACGAGGCTTTGTAGAGTGCTATGATTTGGGTCAGGTCTCCAGGAGGTACAGTCAGTATAACTCAACACATTTCTAGGAATTTGCTCCAACAGACACAGGCTGCACAATTAACTCTTGGATTTCATTGTACTTCACAGAATCAGAGCTAAAAACAGAGTCCTAAAGGTGCGTCATTGTGTTAGTTTTATATGCTTAGACACCACTGGCCTTCACCACAAATCTGCCAGTGCAATCATGGCAATTAGTATCTTATGTTTTCACATGTTAATGATGAATCGAGACCTATCACCTCTCCTTCACCACACCTCCTTCCCACAAACCCTTGGTTCTGCAGTATTTGAGAAAGAAAAGCTAATTCAAATATTAAGCAAAACTTCTTGTTATAAAAAACATGGAATAAAAAAAAAAGTCACGAAATGCTCTGTATCATTTACGATGTAATCTCCTGGCAATAGAAAGCTGGCAATGTGATACAGTCATGCTTTCAATTACATTACTAAGTAATCACACATTAAAGTCTAATGGCAAATGATTCTTTATTCCCAGGCTGCCCTGTCCAATTGTTTTCTAAATTGGTTTCAGGAACAAGGATGCAAGTATGACTGCAAAAATATTATTTATGGTTTGGAAGTCATCTTTTGTATCTTTTTTTTCCCTGTGTGCTTTTGGCAGATAGTTCAGAATATAGTTTATTATTTCTAGGGAGATGTTATAGTTTGACAGTTAAGAAATGCTTAAACCTCTTGATAAACTTGGTTGGATTGATAGATAGAGTTGTCATATTTTCACTACCACCAAATACGTTGTTTGTCCTTTAGGAAATTAATAGTTTGTCAGGAAAGACCTGTGTTGGAATTTGGTATTTTTTGCCTTTCTCATGCACTTGCATTGCTCCTTCTCAGTGCCTGCAGCCACTGGTATGCAGTGAAAAGAATGTACAGGCTTTGTGTCTTAACAATAATAGAGTCTTGAAATACGACAAAATGTAGGAGTTATGGTGCTTTTCTTAATAAAAAATAATAATAATAATAATAGTAACTCCCTGAGGAGCAGAGAACATCAAAGTATAAAATAATTTTGGAAGCTTTGAGAAGGTAAAAACTCAAATTGTAGTGGAAATTCATGCAACATGTTTGAAGTTTGCCTTTATATTGCATTTTGGAAAAGTATATTTCTACTGCTGACATTTTCTGAATATCGTGTTTAAACATTTTGGAAGTACTTAATCTGATGATAGTTCTTAACAGGTAGGTTTTTTCCATTCAGCTGCATTTTCACATAGAGCAGAAAAATAAAACACTTCATAGAGTCTAATTAATCAAGCCATCACACATTAAGGTCATTGAAAGAATGCTGTGTCTCTGGTGGTTACTTGAGTATTACTTGGTAACTTGCCACTTGGGTACAAAGAAGGAAGACATGCAAAGCAGGCTTGTGTGAAGATCGTGTACTGTGAGGTCATGAAAAGAGGTTATAAAGAGATAGATTTCTGTAGATCTCTGTAGGTTCCATAGGTCTGCTCCAGACCCGCCTGAAGCAGCCAAGACCGTGAGCAGCAGCTGTCTGTGCATAAGTGTTCGATGCTCTGAGCATAGAACTTTGGTCTTGAAAAATTAACTCGTTTTGGATGGCCCAAATGGAAGTCTGTTTCCTTATTGACATCCCTCCCCATTTTGGGAAACCTTTCCATCATCTGTGGGACCTTGAGAGAAACAAGTCTTTATGCTGCTTTTAATATCAGTGTGCATATATAGAGAGAAACAAAAATACATTCAGGACTTGCATTGCACAGAAAGGTATTTAACAAAGACAAAGCTGTTGTTGGGTTACAACTGTTGCAGCAAATATCTAAGGGCAATGTGAGTTTCTCTTAGTTCCTGCTGCTCTTGCTATTTCTGCTGCCTCTTCTCCCTGTGCTGTGTGGTGCATTGTGTGACATGGAGATACTGTGAAACTGATATTTTTTTTTCAGTTTCATTCTTCCTTTAACACCAAGCGTGTCATCTGGTGGAAAAACGCTGCTACCAGAGACACAGACCCAGCAGGAGCCCAATGTGAGCACTGCCAAGCTGCCCCAGAGCCCAGTATGAGCCCTGCAAGGTTTGATGAATTCTAAATGTTAATTAAGTCAGATGGCTAGTTTTAGTTAAGACCATAAGTGGGTCTGATCCCTGTGAGATTTTGCTATAGTGAAAATGTGAGTACTAGAAATTACATTGCCGTAATGACTTTTGCAGGGTCTGTACACTGAGCCTGGTAACTGAGCTAGTGAAAGGGGTGGCTTGCTGTGTGGGAGGGCTGTTATGAAGGCAGCATTAGACCATAGTGAAGATGATGTTGAATACAGAAGTGGAATTGAAATGAGTGTTGTTGTGGTAGGTGGATCTGGCTGTTTGATTTGACTGCCGCAGTCTTTGCTTTGTACTGCAGCACTTTACATAATTATGACCTCTGAATTCTAGGAAGGAAGCCACCATAATCAGCTGTGGGAGAAGTGTTTGTCTTGGTGGTGTTTTTCCTAATGAAATACCTGACAATTAGATGAAGAAATTTTTCAGAAAGGACCTGGTGCTGCCCCTTAACTCCCAAATCAGGAAATAAAATGGGTCATTTGAGAGAACTGTTGTGTTTGGGAGCCACAGCAGGATAACCCTGGCCTTGCTCCCTGCTGTACCCTGAAAGGAGATGTCTTGCCAACATGTTGTGAGCTATGCAATGTGGACTTTGAATGTGACTCTCACCAAGACCTTTCACCTAAGTCCTGAATTAAACTTGGCAGGCCTAAGTAGGTTTGTGACTCAGTGCAAGTGGATAGCCTGACATAGCCCTGCATTATTTATTTGATTGGTTTCCTTTCCATGTAACATTTTATAGGTACAGTGGATTTTATGTAGTGAAGTGATAATTTTAAGGGTAATGCTATAAATACTAATGTAAACAAGTGTGTGAATAATTCCTGTAAGTGTTTCTCTGTCTCATAAGTGCTCTTGAGAGACCCTACCATTAACATGCTTTATATTGAACTATACTTAAGCAGGAAGCCTAGGGTATCTGCTTCTGGCATTCATTGGGTCACTTCTTGACCTGGAACAAGATCAGCTGAGGACAAACCCTAAGCATGAAAGAATAAGGTTTATAAAAATGGTAATTGCTGCAAGTGTTCTCTAAAGAAATACTTGGTTTTGTTGTGTGATTTTAACCATATCTGCCTCTTCTAGTGAAAGAAGAGGGAGAAGAGAAGAAAATGAGGTTGGAAGTGTTCCAAATACTCTAAGCATAATTTACTGATGCTTGGTTTGTGCTACAAATGTTCAGAAATTAATTAGAAAATTGTCCAAATTCCCTGAGAGTACACTGACATGTTGTCTTTCACCAAAGGTTGTTGCTAACAGTGAGAAATTGTTCTGGTAGAGACCGTATTGAGAGTGTGCTAAGCACTTACTGCTATATCACTTTATTTAAAGGTCCCCAGGCTTTATAATAATCCTGAGGTTTTGTGTAGGTGATGTACAAAGAAAATGGGGACAAGGGAATCAGTAAGGGCCTTTGAAAAGTGGAAAATCCAAAGAAGAATATGTGTATGCAGGATGCCTTTATTCCCATTTTATGCTGTGGTATTGGAGACAGAGTAAGGTTTCCACCGACTGAGGATGGTGCTTTAAGCACCTGCCTCCCATAAGCATCTAATTTATCTCGTAAATATTTATGTTGGCATCTAAATGAACTCAGATTGTGGAGGGTCATCTAAAATCACGTTATGTGTCTGTGACACAGGTAGCAATGAAACCCAGACCTGAATTCCAGTCCTGTGGTTTAGCAGCAGTGTCAACCAAACTTTACATATGAATTCATTGCAATTTAATGAAGCTCTTGTATCTCTCTGGCTCACCCTACCTCAAAAATTCTGGAGAGTTCAACAAGTTTTAACTTACTTATTGCTAATATGAGTTTGGTTTGGGGTTTTTTTTACCATTTTTATTTTCAGTTATTGTCTGTAATGGTGTGAGCAAGGTATGATCTAGTTCCAGTCCAAAAGCAGTGCCATTAGGGTCAAACTGCACAGGTGCACATGTTTTGCAACTCAGTTCAGGTTAATAGTTTAACCTCACTGCTGCAGTGAGTAACGTGCTGAGTCACAGAACTTTGAGTCAGTCTGAACTACAGGGATGTTTTCATGGGTGCCCAGGAGGCACAAGTTTAGTAGGTTTTGTACTAAAATACTTAACTGCATTTTAGTCAACATTTGCTCTTCCAGCCTAAGCAGATCTTAATTCCTCTTTTGGTATTAAAAGCATAAAGATTTCACTTATGATTGCATTCAGAGACACTAAAACATTGATTTGGCTTCATTATATATGGGGGATTTAATTTATTTTGCATTATTATGACTTCTAAAGAGATATTACACATGAAGATGAAATATGTTTGGGATCTAATTATCTTGTTGTTATGGAATTTATTTTTTTTCCTTCTAAGAAGGAATTTTGAAGGGAGATTTATAACAAATAAATGAATTAATGATCTTGGAATAATATAACTTAGGATGGACTTTGACCTCAATAGACTGTGGACCAGTCTTTATGCATCTTGTATTTTGGATTATGAGGTTCTTGTGATTACCTTGTTCTGTACTTGAAGTGAGGAGATACCTTGTGTTCGGTAATTTTGGATTTCATTCCATAAAGATTAAAAGCTATGACATTGAGAAATGGTAAAAGCCTCCAGGGATATTTCAGAATATAAGAAAGTGCAGTGAGCCTGTCTATATAACTGATCACACCTTGACTTAGAAGCTTACTCTGAAATCAATGCCACACAGCTACACACAAGATCAGGGGAAGTCTTCAGATGAAAATACGAAGTAAAACAGTGTTTGAAATTATAAATGCACGATACTTTCTTCAGATGAAAAGCCAGTTATAGAATAATAAAATTTTCTGTTTCTTTTAATTTAAAGAACATGACCAAAGATAACTAGAAATTGATTCAGTGGAATTGCTTTCAAGGAATCAAATAACTTATTTCCATATCCTTGCAATTTAAGCCTGTGGGAGCTTAAAGGGGAGCTTAGCTGGTGACCACACACTCTCATATAAAACATAAGCTGTCATCAAAAGCGGGTTTATGCTCTCAAAATTCCCATGAATAACTTCCTTTTTAAATTCAGTTCAATATATATATTTTTGTTTTCTTTTTTCTTCCAGACTGTGAGTTGAAACATTAATGAATGTATGTAAAGAATGAGAGAATTAAAAAGAAAGGCTTCTGAGCTAAGTTTTCTTAAACTTTGTACAGGTGCAAACAACAATAAATTTATTTGTATGATGTGCATATATGCACAAACATTCTGATGGAGAAATAACAAAGACTTGTGTAGTGGAAATGCAAAGGATGGCAAGGAATAGTAATACATGAAATGGTTCATCAGAGGATCTGAAAGTATTTCCCTTTCAGAAGAAGTAGTTATTTAGCCCTGAAAATGCCCTTTATGATTAAGCTCATTTTTAAAAAGAGTATCAAAAGTGTTTGTGACCATTTTAACTTATTCCTAAGTTCAGAAGAATTTGTTTCTTGTTCTCAAATGCATTCAAGGTAATGTCTAATAGTAAGCATGTGCTAAAGTTACATGGGCACGAATACACAAATAATGGCTCTTGCTGAATAGGTTTCCTTTTCTGATTCAGCTCTGACTGTGAAAAGTCATGATGCATTTTTATCCCACAATGAATATCAAAATCTCTTAAGTTCACCAGAAACAATTATTTTTTTTAAAAAAATATTACTACTGTGGATCAGCTCTTTAATTCTGATTTTACTGTCTGCTTATGTATTGCTGTAAATCTGGAGTATCTTGAGTGAATTACAACATTAGATCATTCATAAAACTATACTAAAGGATTATCCTGACTTCATCCTATATACTCTATCTTTTCCCTGACATGTGTGATCTGCATTAATTGATTAATTACTGTATGTTTATAGCTAGGGATTGAAGTAGTTATCATGCTTTTGTAGTAACCAGTTCCTCTTCTTGCTGATTCTTTTACTCTAGACAATAAAAGAAATTCAAAGTAAAAGCCAATGACTGTATATCCTGTGCATTAAGGTTGCCATTTGGTGGTCTAATTAAAAAATTCTGCCAGTTACTAACACAGTTTCAAACAAAGTTTGATGGAGACCACTAACAAGGCATTGTCCCACAGCCCGAAGGCAGAGATCATGTTCAGAAACAATCCCTTTTGTCTGTGAGTGAGTACATTGCTCATTCTTTGGAAATCTGACAAAGATATTTGTTGCTGACATTTACATTTCTGTTGAGCTGTATGAAAATATTCAACATGATTGCATCCCACACAGGCAGACCTCTCAGTGTCCTGGAGCCCCAATGTGTGCAACAGCTTTTCCTGCCTCACGTGAAGGGAGGAAAGGAGTGCAGGCATCTGGTCCCAGGGTGAGCACAGGTCTGTGTGATGGTGTGACGAGGGGGAGACCCTCCTCTTGGGTCATCCAGGTGATAGGACAGAGCTCTGCTGGTGCTGGTTGGGAATTTTGGGGGTCCAGGACTGTTCTTTAGAGCAAGCCTCTGCTATAAGGCACGGGTGACCTGCCAGCTCTTGGCACCTCTCTCTTGCACTCTGGGCAGGTGGAGAAGGTGTCTGGTGCATCATGTCTGGGGAGAGATGCAATGCTCTCCTACCAACGACGTGAAATACTCTAATTTGGGTTTTCACACCATATCCTCTGCCTGTGGGTTCTGCAGCCCTGGATCTTCAGTGTCTGCCCGAGCTATGGCTGTGTCTTTTCCCAGCTCAGCCACAGCTGTGTCTGTGCCTGGCAAAAGGCCCTGTTGCGCTGAACTGAGATCCATGGACTGATTTCTTGGTTTGATCTTGGACCTGACTTGTCACCATGGACCTTTCCCAGAGACCACAGGAATTTGCCTAGCCCTGGCTGCTCCACAGCACTTGATCTGACTTCCCAGCCTGACCTCAAACCTGCCTCATCACCTCAAAATCGCCTCATGGTCTCCTTTTTGAACCTGGCCACCATCCCTGGCCCTTGCTTTACTTGAGGACAATGGCACATGCCACCTGCCTGGTGAAACCCTACCTTGCCAACTGCGTTATGAGCCCCAGCTCCTGGCCCATTGTGCCTAAAGGCCAGAACCTTGCAGCTTCCTGACACAGTGATGGCTTCTGCTCATCACTAATTTTCCCTTGTGTGGATACAATTATCTGGAAACGTGCTATATAACACCAAACTGAAGCTTACTTGCTGCCTTACAATATACTCGTGTTATGTTGTAGGATTTGAACCAAGAGAAGTAGGAAAAGACACAGTACCGGGGTGAACAAATCCCAGCTGTTCATTCGTGCTTCTTGAAGTAAAATTGTACCTTTTATTGGAAGCAACATATGCGACTATTGCTTATTTCTATCACAGCAGGAACTGCTGTTTCGTTCTCACACCTGGTCTCTGAATTGGCATGTGGAGGTGCATGAGACCCTTCAGTGACCCTTATGAAAGTGGAGGGGCCTCAGCTCCGTGCCCAGAGGCAAACAAATCTGAGTTTGAGCACTTGGTGTCATCACCCACTGTACATTTGAAACACCTCTGAAGGGGATAGGCAGATTTCAAAAACTTATTTTTTATTCATTTCAGTTCAGTCCATATGTTTTTCTGCACAAAAAACCCCCAACTGTATTTAAGAGTTGGCTGAAAACCTGGCATAAATGTGTTGGCTTACAGTGACGGCTGCTCTCATTTTGTATTTTGAGAGGATGTTTGCAACACAAGGAAATCAGGCTGCAGATGTCTGAGTTCCTGTGAGTGCTCATGACAGAGGAAACTAGATGTTTAAAGTATTTCCAGTGGAATAAAAAGTTACTGCAAGATGTAGACACAAGGGAGTTTTTAACTGCTGGTTAAAAGCCTTGCCTAGAGTCGTTCAGAGTTGTGAAATAGTGACAAATCCCTGGTAATGGCTTTTCATCTGTGCATCCTGTAAAATACTGTAATGCCACTTCACATAATTGCACTGGAAGGTTATCTAAAATTCAACTTCATGCTGTCCTTACAAGGGTATAGATCTACATTTTATATCCTCAGCGTTCAGATGGCATAGGGCATGTTTGGAAATCCTCTCTAAAATAATGTATTATTTTCTGTTCACATTGTAACTTATCTGCAAATTTCTTTCAAAATAATGTCTTCCCAAATAGCTTATCAAAATCATACTTTAAAGGTATTTAGTCCATAGTGATACTCTGTGTTAGATCCTAAAAACACTGTATAAGAAATAACCATACTAATGATAGTTACTTTTTCATTGGAAGTCTACAGAAGTAAAACAATGTATTGGACATTGCATTTAATAGAGTTAATTAGTGTGCAATGGTTATTTAATATGTTAATCAAGATTTAATCATGATAAAATAGACTAATCTTGCCATTATTCTGCCATTATCAAAGTGTAATTGGAATAGATTGGAAAAAAAATTCAGTACATTCTTGTCAGTCTTTTAAAAACTGAGATCTCTAGCACTGCAGTGCTCTGACACACATTTCAAAATAAGTTGTATTTAATCAAAGTAGGTTTAATTCAGTTAGTGTTTCAATGTAAAACTAAGAGCCACCCACTTGACAGACACAAGCTCAGCACATAATTCTGCGAACATGTTTTCCCTTTCAGCTTGGTTTCCTAGGGAGGAGGCTGAGGCGGTCATTGTACTTGTCTCTGCCTTTGTTTATTTGTCTTTCTGACCATCCTCATGACGTCCAAACTCTTGGAAATCTTCAGCAAGATTTGTCAGAAGAGGAGCAGTTCTGAAGCAATGAAGTGTCCATGAGCTTCAGAAATATATGGAAGAAGAGGGAGTTGATACTAGCAGCTGTGCTGACAAAGTGACTGCAAGCTGAGCTCACACTTGGGGCTCTTGGGAATCTGCACAAGACAAAAGCATCACAAATGCATTATGGAGTTCTTTTGGGTTTCATTAGATGATCCAACAGGTACGAGTTCATAGGAATCCAGACCCCATTAGTTTCATTGAGTTCCTTACAGAAAAAGTAGTCTAAATTTTGCAACAGGGACAGTTGTCGGTGGGGCTTTAATCTTGATAGAAAAATTGATTATGCAGGCCAGCATATTTACCACAGCTTGCAATGATCTGTCTTCAGCTACCGTTTGGACTGTTTTCTAAGGGAAATCCAAGCAAGGATGCCTCACACTCGAGTTAAAGTACACTTTTGACCCTGACTGTGGTGACAATAGGGAGAGGACCTGCAGTTTAGTCACAGACACAGGGCAGCACATTTCATTAGGAAGGGAGAGGATGCTGTCTCACTTAGGTGTGTAGTAGCCCAATTGTACCAGCAGCCACAGTCTATAAGTAACAGTACCAATTATAAATTTGAGATTAAAATCAATTATTTTCATTTCCCTCTAGCTTTTGGGGCAGCCTTCAGAGTTCATGGGTTTGGTCTATCCTCTGTAACCGAGGGGTTATCAATATTTTAACTATCTCTTAAAATAATTAAGTCTGATGCATTCATGACTTCAGGGTTGAATCTCTAAGAAATCTGTAAAACAAGTACCTGAACTTGTGATGCCTCAGATAACATTATCTGTGCTTCCAAATTTTATAATATTATTGACTTCAGATTTTTCACTGGTTTAAATGAGTAAATCAGACTGGTGTAAATGAGTAAATTGGACTGGTTACAAGTATTTAGAGGTCTGACTTTGCACGTAAGCCAAAATCTTGTTGATTTCCAAGGGGGTGTCATGCTTTTATATAGCTATGAATGCCATTAATATCTGTGTATTGTGAATTTGGTGTCTAATTGTGTCTGCAGAAATACTGTTCTTCCAAGGTAACAAAACTTTTTTCCTATTCCCTGTGTTTCTTCAAGCTGTGGGATGGATTTTTTTTTTTTAAATACTGCTAAAAACAACAATGTGGATAACATCATACCCTCTTAAATGTTAGTTCTGGAAAATAATTTCATGCAGACCTTTATGTTAGAAGGCTCTCAGAAGGACTACATTGTAGGGAAGTTTACATCGCTGGGTCTCTTAGCAAAGAAAAGTCAGGTTTAGTGAGGTTTAGTGATGCTTGTTTCCTACTGATCACTTTCAATATGAGCTGCGCTTTGGAATATTTTCTGTGTTAAATTTTGTTACGAATCTGTTAAAGAATCATTCATAGTTATGAGATGAAAATAATTGCTGCTAATTGTTCCAATGTCCTTTTAACAGGAAGATTAACAAAGAGCAATTAAATATTTCTAATGCGGGGTCCAATTTAACCCAACAGTGACCAGAACAAGTACCTGGGCCACGTTAAGCCCTGACACAAAAAACAGTGCAAATGATGTGAACACCTAGCTTTTAGTAGTAAGGCACCTTTTCTCAGAATCCTGAGCTATAACACTGGAGAACTCCATGTTCCTTTTTCCTTCCTCTCTGCAGTTCTGGCAGTCAGGGAATCTAAAGTGAAGAACAGGGAAATCTCCAGAAGACCTCCCTTTCCCTGCACTCGTCTTGAGCAGCCAGAGCAGAAGCTCTGCCCCAAACAGGCTGTGTCACCCACTGATTGGGTGTGTACTGTAGGGATGTTCCTTAGCTAAATTATGGGATGTTTTGGCCTTGAAAAGTAACTGACATGGAATATTCCCTTTTTACCAATAATTTTGAACCTGTTGTCTACAAGTATTACTGGCTACTTCTGAGCACTCCCATTTCCAATGCAGGAGTGAGCACTGCCCCTGTAATTCTTTAGCATTCTGTGACTTGAAAATGTTTGTTGATTTCTGCAGTGCAAAGAATTTGGTGAAATTTTCAGTGGGCAGTGTCGAAACTCAAATTGCCCAAACATTTTTTGGAACCTTAAGTACAAACATTTTGTTCAGTCAGCTGGAATATGAGGTAGTTTCAGATGGCTGGGGAAATTAACAGCATATAGGGGTGTTCGGTTAAAAGTTGGCAATATGATATTCAGATTTTCTGATATATAATTTTCCTCTACTGAAGCTGTTTGGAAAAAAACCCAATTAATTGGTAAACTTAATCGATAAACTCATTGTTCCTCTTTATTTTTTGGGAGAAAGTTATTTTTCTTATCCAGGTTTCAAAAATGGCTCATATTCTTTTCTCACTAAAACCTTCACTGATTATTTTCACAGAAATTTTAATTAAGAATGAATGTAGATCAGTTGCTAAATAGTCCATTTTCCAAAATGTTATGGTCTTGGAAGGGACAGGATAGCTCTGGTAAATTTGAATTATTTCTAACTTTTTCTTCATTTAAAACATATAGCATGGAAATGAAACTTTTACTTTCAAATATTTGAGACTGTTAAAAAAAAAAAAAAGAGGTGCTTCAAACACTTTGTGAAGGTCTCATATGGAGAAAAAAAATCCATGTATTTTTACTGTTGTTGTTAAGCCAGCTCAAGAAAAGGATAATTTTGATATTGTGTAACCAGAATGGATTTGAGCTTCAGAGCAGGCACATGACTGACAGCCAAGGCTTTGTCTACCACTTATTGGGGACTTTCTTATATAGTGATCTTCAAGAGATCTCTGTATTTATCATGTTCTGTTTGTACATCAACTCGCTTTCAGATGGTTTCAAACTCCCAGAACACTGCTGTTGTGAATACATGGAATTTCTTCTGCATCCTAGTTACTTCTATCAGTAGTTTAGAATCACAGATGTTAGCTCATGAAATCAAAGAGTAGCATGTTAAAAGCTAAGAAGAAATATTGACTAACCCCCATGGGATTAAACCAGCAGAAGTTATGGTGAGTATTTTTGAAGAGAGAGTTTATTTTAGAACAATTGTGGTGGTGGTGAATAATTTTGAGTTGTGCTTTTTTTTTTTTTTTTTTTTTTGGTGACTTTGAAGGGATTTCAGTTCATGTGATTACAGTAAGATGATATTTCATCTGGTCTGCTTGTGAGCCTCCAGAATATGTAATGGCTGTGAGGACAGTAAATGTTACTGTAATAACTGTGAGCCCTTTAGTCCACGTGTGAGCAGTCAGAGGAGCTGCTGTGGCCAAGGCTGCTGCTTTGATGTGACTGCAGAGAAGTTCCAAAACTTGAGAGTGCAAAGAGAACCTCTTTATATAACTGCATTACTACTCAGCAAGTAGGACAGGTAAAAAACTAGATAGAGGTTTGGTGGGTTTTTTTTTTTTTGTTTGGTTTGCTTTTTTGTTTGCTTTTAATAATAACTTATTGGGATGCTGGGCTAGGTGGACTGCTGTAGAGAGTCTAATAGATTTACAGGGATCTTCAGAACGAGTTAGAAATGAAATTCCTCCCTCTTCATACCCTCTAAGTCCAGTTCTGGAGGTGCTGAATGCAGGGTAGAGTGTAAAGAACCTGGAGTTGATACGGAAAGGGCAATCTGTTTTGTGCATGGCTAGTTCTCATGCCCCTGTGAGATGGTAGGCTGAGGTCAGGGAGAATTTTACTGATGGAGGTGTTTTACCTGAGTACAAATCAGTTGAAGAGCCACTAGCATTGCTCTCTCACATAGAGACAGCTGCAAAATCATGATTAAAGCTGGTTGAAGAATGTTTAGAATGTTTTTCCTGCAATTTTTTTTTTCTGGGGAGATTTCTGTGGAGGGTTATTTTATCTAGTTCATATTTTTTTTTCCTTTTTTTCACTGTGTTGCTTTAACTGTAAACATAAAGCACATTTTAGCCTGTGAATCATTATCTGGTTTGTCCCTGTTGTCATCCTGTGAAATGCTAAGATATTTTGGCTGCATGATTGGTCACCTGAATTACATGGTATTGATGTTATTTTTGTATCTGACCAGTTAAATGTAATGAGTTGTATATTCTGTAAGCCTTGAAGGTCTACTGGACCTTTCAGAATAATTTGATGTATGTTTTTTCACAGGTATCTTTGTTAAGAATTTTTGGCCAGAAACATAGTATTCTATGGTATTTGTCCCAAAAGCAAGGTAGAATTTTCTTTTTCCTTACAAAAAGAATTCAACTCAGTGTGGAATACCGTTCTGTTTTTCATCTGCCAACTGGAGTAGTGGGCCTCAAATTTGTTTACTGTAAACACTTGTGTGGAGGAAACTCTCCTCACAAAAAGCAAGATCAGTTAACATGGCTAAAATGAAATTCTATTTACAAACCATGGCTGTTCTTTTCAGTGATAATTCAAGTGCTCTGTTCAAATTATGGTTCTTCATTTCTATGCTCAAGTCTTGAATGTGACTGTGGCAATGAGATGGTGAGAGATCTTCTGGGTTTTGTTTTTGTTTGAGTTTTTATTTTGTTTTGTTTTGTTTTGGCTTATGACTTGATTCATGCATCATTTTTCCAAGATCAGGAGCTAAGGTACAATTACCTCTGGACTTCTGGTGTCTGAGAAGGCACCACTGCTTCAGAACAATGCTAGGATCCAGCAGGTTTGCAGAAGCATCAGGAAGTCGTGGCATGGGAAGGGCAGTGTGGCAGCAGAGGAGTTAAAGTAACTCATGTGGAACTGGCAGTTGCCCAAATGATCTAATTCCATTGAACTGGGAACTTGTGACACAGTTCTCAGTGGTGAAGGGGATAAATGTCATGGATGGCCACTGTGCAACTGCAGATCAATAATCGTCTTTAAAAGGTAAATACGGTCTCCAACCACGTTGGACAATAACTGGAAATGATTCTTTGGCAGCCGTCTGTTTGCTAAACCCAATGCGGACTGTCGGCGCTCATGAGGGCTGGATGCAGGCGGGGTGCTGGGCTGCCTCCGCTGGATGCAAGTCACCACGTTGGGTTATTAACAGCGTTCAGCAGAAAACAACTCCCGGCCAGCTGTGCAGGGACAGTCGTCTCTTTTCGGGACACTACTAGGAAGCTTTCCGCCTTTCAAAGCAGCACGGGTAACTTCATTTTCCCTTTTCGATGTGTTTTAGGGTATTTGTTGTGCGGCCGTGCGTGCCGGGAGGAGCGGGACGCGCGGTGCCGGTGCCGGCAGGGGGCAGTGTGGGCGTGCGGATGGCGCCCGCCGAGCCCCGCCGGAAACCAGCCCCCCAAAAATGGCTTTTGGCCTCAGAAGCGTTTACTACGTGAGCCCTTCGCCGTGGGAGTGTCAGCCCGCCAGGTCTCCCGAAAGAAGCCAGCAAAACGCAGGTGCTGCTCTGCAAGTGCACGCTCCGAAACGGGGCTGAAAAGGCTCTCGGTGAAGAGGGGGGGAAAGGAGAAGAGGAAAAAAAAAACCCCAAGAACATATGTGTGCTATTCATTTATTCAGAGCCACGCACTCTGCCAATCATCCTTTACATCACTCGGTGCCTCGGGAAAAGCTGCTCAGAAACAATCTTTGTTACTCGAGAGAACCAGGCTTGTGCTTTTGCGCCGTTTGGAGAAAGAAAACATTTTGTCCCTTACGAATCTCGGCACGCACAAATCGATTAGGGGAAGATCTGAAACCTCTGACCCTTGCAGATTCAGACCAATCAAGGCTAAACCCTCCCCTTGCTTATTCTTTCTCGCATTCGCAAATTGAGTAAACATAAAACAAAACCATGAGGAGGGAAAGAAGGAAAGAAGTCTGAACTGGCATGCTCTGGAGAAGGGTCTGTCTCAGCTGTGGTTGTGCTGTATGGCTGTAAGGATGCTGCGTGTGCCTAACAGACCTTGAACACAGTCGGTACAGGAGAAGCAGTTTTTGAAACAATTATTTCGTTTGTAGCTAACCACAGCTTGTCTTTAACAGAAATGACACTGTCGGCATTAACAAAAGGGATGCAAGATCTCCTTTCCGGAAGGGAGCTCACAGAACCCCCTGGAAGGGGCTAAGAGCCCTGTCTCATGGGACACCTGAGCACACCCGGATTTGCAGCAAGAGCCACACCTCGGAAGGACAGGAGAGTTCCGAGTGCCACTCTGGCAGAGTGACCCATGAGCACCAGGCAATTCAGATTTCTTTCTTCTCTAGTGGGACTAGGTGGAGGTTGTTAAACGATGATATAGCGACCCGTACAAAGGAGGCGATTTCGAATGCCACTAGAAAGAGGTGTATTGATCCCACAAAATCCAAGAGCTACGCTGCATATTTTTGATTATCATATATTGACATCTTAGAGTTAGTTTACTTAAAAAATGTTATTGCTTATAATTAGGGTGGGGTATATTCCCATTCAATTACTCAAGTAATTAGGTTCATAGCTAGTCTTATGCTGTACCTTTCATGCTCCAGTGATCTTTATTCTCCAGTTCAATACATACTGAGCTGGGACAACTGCCTTTCAACTTGGTTTGCCTAAAAGCCACATCAGCCCTTAACTCCAGGTTATCTAATATTGAGATAAAACAGAGGTCTTAGTTGTGATGCAGGATTTTCTCCTTATAAATTTCTGAAAGAGACAAGACCAGGCACCTTTGCTAACAGGCATCCGTGTGGTACATTGTACTCCATCTATTTCCTGTTAGTTGCTGTCTTCGCTTTCCATGGGGAAAGTGTTTGTGGAGATATAAAAACATTAACAGGCCTTCAGAGATATTCTAGATCTTTCCTCTGGAGCAGCCTGGGATCATATACCAAAAGCACTCACAGCACAGAACTGTTTCTTAGGCCTCTTAATGCTTTTATCAGCCCCTGCCCAGAGGAAGGAATTTGCCCTTTGGGGGAGGATTCTCTCTGCCACGCCTGTGTTGTGGATTTGGGGATTTTTTTGTGAAGCCTGTCAGTGAAACTCACCTCTTAGTGAGCTCATGATGTGAGGGTAGGGTGGGATGGAAGATATCCTATTACACTTTGCAGATAAGCCCATACTAAACTCCTTCTCACTTGTTTGCTGTTTGTTGGTTTTGTTTTTCTTTGTTCATTTTGTTTGATTTTTTTTTTTTTTTACTTTTATCTAATATAGGTCTTCCCAGTTTATAGTTTTTGATATGTCAGGTTTTCACCGAGTAGCTTTTGCAGGAATCAGAATTTTAAAATGTCTTTTGCTGTATTCTGAGTCACGTGCGTGATCTGGGAGCATTTGAGAGTCGTCTAGAAAGTCTAGTGCAATGTGGAAAAATAATCCTGGGCTTGAATCTTTGCATCATTCTCCATTTAAGGCTAGTGGGGATGGGGAGCTGTGCTAGAGGAAAACCAATTACTTTAAAATACTGAATCTCCCTAAAATCAATATAGTTCACTGTCCATGTGTACTTAGAGAATTAGAGTCAGTTAATAAGTTTTGCATGTATGCTTCTGAGGGTCAATTTTTTTTTAGTGTCTGGAGTATCATACTTCTGCCCTTGAGAGGAATAGACTGCACAGGAGGCTCTTAACCAGCAGCCAAAATAGGGACCCACGTGTTTTTGTAAGGTTAGTTATACATCTGTTTTGGGTAAAATTGTTGCAGGAATGGAATTTGACCCATAGCATTGGGCTCTTTGTGTGACTTGTTTGGGCTGCACTTATAGTTTGCTTTTGTTTATGTTAATCTGTAAATTTAAAAAGAAAACTTACCTGAATCATACAGTGCCCTTGTCTGTTTTTCTGCCTGCTGGATGAAATCTGAAAATAAGAGGAAAAAAACACTGATATTTGATCATGG
This sequence comes from Nicator chloris, assembly GCA_013400495.1. Taxonomy (NCBI): domain Eukaryota; kingdom Metazoa; phylum Chordata; class Aves; order Passeriformes; family Pycnonotidae; genus Nicator; species Nicator chloris. The sequence goes on along the minus strand of WAAE01001594.1, from coordinate 7,766 downwards.
CTATGAAGGAGACAAAAGCTCTTGGATTCTGAGTATGGAAAGCTTTTCTTATTTCTTTTAGTGATGGGCTAGTCTCCAAAAACCTGTGTAGTGTTCAGTTTGCATAAACAATCAAAGATCTGGATGTTTATCTGAGGCTTTTCTATGGCTCTTGGGGTGGAAATGGGTTTGAGAGACTTAAGAAAATGAGCTCTTAGTGCTCTTTGCATTTGGTGTGGTCAGGAGTACCACAAGAACAGGTTTTTTCCCAGTCATTTGGCATTTCAGCTTCCTGTTCTGGTTCCACCTCAAGGTGACTGATACTGAAGCAAAGGAAAGGATCTTAAGGGTCACATTGTGAAGAGAGAAACTAGAAATAATTAAAAATTAAATTTCTGTGTTGACTTCCCTTAAATGATGAAGTCCATCTTCAAAAGTTTCTCTGTGAAGGGATTCCTTATGCCCAGGGGGATTTTTCCCTATATTGGAATACCTGGGCAGTTGCTCTGGCCAGCCAGGGGATGGGCTAGCCAGGTCAGAACTTGAGTGGTAGATGGAACATGATGTTACTCTCTTTATTTATTAATTTATTTTTCAGTTTACATTTCAAATTTTACTCTGTTCTACCTTTACTGATATCTTTAAAGATATTAGGAGGTGGGGAAAGCTCGAGGGTTGAGTCTTGAGTCTTTAAAAAAACCCCAAAAACTTAAACCCAAACAACAGTGGGTGGTCAGTTTTAAGCTGGACTGGCTATATGGCAAGATTATTATTTTATCCCAGTGGATTTGTAGACTCTTAAATAGTAGACTGAAGTAAAAACTCTGTTAAAAAAATCGCTTACAAATCCCCATTTCCTGGTGGGTTGGATCACCTAAACTGCAGGAGATTGTACATATCTTTACACTGCCTGGCTTCTGGTTTCATTACACCCAAGTTATACTGCTGCTGCTCTGAATCTCCAAGCTCCATCTCTGAGCCAGTTTGGGGACCTTGGCAGGCTGGCTGTGGAGGGCTGGGTGATGTAAGTCAGCCTTGGATCACAGGTGGAAAACACCTTCCAGGTACACAGGAAGGACTTTTTGTGAGGCAATACTGAAGGGCTGCAGGGATTACCTAAGCAGGGTGAACATCTGACAGGGTGGGTCAGAAATCCTGAGCTGCAGAAAACTTTGCAGGAGTTCTCTAAACCACCCCTGTGGATACAGGCCTCTCTGCATTGCATCTCCTTAAAGGATTCTTAGGCATATATAGATATAAAGTAGGCTAGATCTACCTCCCATGAAGAGCAGCTTCTAGGCATTAGGAGGTGGTCCATAAATTAGGTATACAGCAGTGAACACCATCCAGTCTACCACTGCACTCCAGAGTGCAGCCAGCCTGTTTCAAATCAGTTTGTATTATCAGTGAAAAACTTTTTGGCACTTGTTCATTACCCTTTTTAAGCCAAAGGAGATTATCCACTGTTTCCTTTAATGTCATCTGTTTGTTTTATGAGGAAAGACTCAAGGAAGTTTTTTTCTAATTCAAAACAAACAGTCTGCTTACACATGGATTTGTCTGTCCTGGGGAGCCTGCACACATCAGGTGTTGCAAGAGTGGAAATGATTTTCAAAGTCAAGCAGAAGGAAGAGAAACAAATGTCTTCCAGGAAGCCGTGGCTGTTGATAACTTTTCTATCTAACATGTTGTAAAGATCTGAATGAAAATTAGACCCATTATACAGTGTACTGAGGTAGGAAACTATTAGTTAGTTAGCCCTGGGTTCCTCTCTAATTGGTTGAAAAAATGTATTAACCCAGAGGACAGCTCAAAGCATCTTGGGCAGGAGCCTGCTTTGTGGTCCTATGAAGTGAATGATTTCTCTCTGTTGACAACTGGCCCGACTCTGCTGCCCAAAGTTAGGCTGTGCATGCTCCCTTCATGTCCCCCTGTTCTGTGCAGTAAACAACAGTTCAACATTGTTTGTACTGACTTGACTCTTCATCACAAATTTCTTTTGTGTGTAGAGCGTACTTCCAAAATGTGACTTGAGTGTTTTCCAGCTCTTACAGTTGTGTAAGAATTTCAAATAAAGGAATAATTGGTAAGAAGACACATAGCTTAGTGGTGAGCAGGGTAGGAACAGCTTTTACAATAATGATACCAAGCAGCTTGAGTTCACGGTGCCTCAGTTATGCTGTTAAGATGCTTCTTCCACATCGTGTATGTTGGCCCACATGAAGGGGGGTTGAATGTAACTGGTAAGGATTGTTTGCAAGACACTGAGGTTTAGTTGATGCTCCATAAGATACAAAATGTACCTAATCCCTCTAAAATTTACAAAAGGAGACACCATGCTCTAGGAAACCCATGAAAAAAATTAAAATGGGTTATAGACTATTGTACATAGTCATTGAAAAACCTCAGTCATTTTCAGAAGTGCTGGCAACTGGTGTAATAAACATCCATGGGACCTAGATAAATGTTGATTGGGGTGCTTGTTAAAATAAGAGGTCTTTGCAATCTGGGAGTAAAGAGGACACATCTAGTTTGAAATGAACCTTTGTACATAATATTCTTAAGGACATTGCCTTACATGGACCAATGTTTAAAGCATATTTTAAAAGTAAAAGAGCAGACAAATGAAAAACAAATAAGTGTATACTTACATGCTGAATGCAGTATGCTGGTTGAAAGAATCAAAGAAATCTGTGGTCAGATTTTATATGGACTGGACAGGTCAGGGAGAGGACAGTTCCTGAGGTTAGGTATAAGTGAGGCGAGTGGATAGGAATTTCTACAGTGTTGTTACAGTGTGCTTTCTGCACATGTGTATAATGTGTATGTGTATATATATAAAAATAAATTTATCTATGTATATAGGTAAAATATCGCTCACATGCTCTTCTAAAATCTTGTGTCAGTGACGAGATCAAACTCACACAGCAGCATATCACTCCTTCATTGCCAGGAGTGTTGCAGACCTCTTAATATCAAAAATTCTTGGTGATTTTATCGGCCCCGTGGTATTAGGACACCCTAAGTTGCCTGCTGCACAACTGACAGGGTAGAGCTTTCTGCATTTCAGTGTTACACAGTGTAATAAGTAAGGGTACTACTTCTTGTGTGGTCTTAGAGGAGGTTGAACATATATAAAAGAAAATTAGTAAAATCCAAGTTGTTTTCATTCTGCAGCATTAGAATTTTCATATGTTATTTTAAACGTAAAATACAATTTAAACGGTGATTTTAAAAAGCAATTTGCAAATGTTTCATGGAATAATGGGAAATAAGTCTGAGAAGTATTAAGAAGTAGAATCAAGTTTACCTTTATTGGTTTTGACAGATACTTGTCTAACACCCCAATGAAAACCTCCAAATGGAGATCCCACAATCACTCTGGGCAGTCTCTTTTAAGGCTTAACTGTTCCTACTATTACAAAGTTTTCACTGTTTTCTAAGTCTCACCTGCTGAAATATAAATATCTTCCTACTTACCCTGCCAAAGTGCACAAGTAAAATGGATTATTCCCCTCCTCTTTGCAAAAGCCTTTCTTTCTCCCTTAATATATAAAATACCTTTCTTTTTTAAAAAATAAATTCTAAGAATTTGATGTACATGTTCCTGTTGAACATTTGCTACAAAAGCTGCAGTGCCTTTGGTTTAGTCATGTTATCCCAAACATGACTATTCTGTCTCCGGTATATTTCCTGTGGTGTAGCATTTCCCACTCTCCCCACAAACTGATCCACAGTCAGTTCCTTCAGTGATTTTCCTCACAGTTCCTTTCTAAACTGCCATAATACCGTATTCCCAAGGCATCAATAAATCTGATGTATTTTGACTATTTATCTTGCAGGCAATAAATATCTGTTTACAAAGTGTGTTTCGTGAATTCGCTCAAATTACATTTGGGCTGCTGCAATCTTGGGAAAAAAAAAAGAGGCGTTAAAGGTTTGATGTGGGAGAACATTGCATTTAACTTCAGGGGAGAGCTAAACTTGTGATTCTGTCATCAGAGGTGAAACAGCAGAGCCCTATTTCTTGCTAACCTTAAACCATTTATTCTTATTTACCTGTCATTTTTATTACAGGCATTCAGCCTGATGCTCATGACAAAAAAGTTCAGACATGCTTCAAAATGAATTTGTTGCATACCGAGTGCAGAAAACTATACTTTATGGGTGGTAGCTGGAGGTGACTTGTAGTTTACCACTGATTATAAATTATTTAAAGGGAAATTCATGTAATTGATATTCAGAGCTGATAGCGTCAATATCTATTGGAACATGCTCTCATCTCTGTTTTTTTTGTGGCTGTAAGCATGTGGATTAACCCAGGAATGTGGCACTTTGTACCTCGATGGGCCCAACAGCTCTTCATTTACACTTGATCTGTCAAACTGCCATTTCTGCAAATATTTTTAGAAACACTGTTAAGTTATAATTGGGAGTATACATTTTATACCACTGTGATGGCATGATGCAAAATAAATTCTTACTCTCTAATAACATAGTATTTCCTCTAGGGAAAAGGGTAGTTCCTTAAACAGATAATGTAACTAGGACTTAGTCAAGTGAATGACACACGTGTATAGAAGAAGCCAAATTTCTGAACAATTTTCTGTTTCTGAACAAATTTCTGAATTTATGCAGTCTCAGGCTAAATTCATCCCCCTCTTTCATTCATCTGCAGTAGCAGACAACATTGCCATTCACAAGTATCCCTAAACCTAGCCTGCTTTGATCCTTTTGAATCTACACCCTAAGCTTCTTCTGACAGATACCACGATTACCTTTTTTACTGTCTGCCCATCCTCAGCAAGTGCAGCTACTTGCTGTGGTGTACCTTACCAAAGCTGTGAAAAGTCAGTATTTGCAATGTGGTCTTGAGCTATGGTCCTTGTTCATGCTCTGGGGGACCACTGCAGAATGTTCCATCTTCATGGGTTCCCCTGTTTTTTCTGTGGTTGTGAGAAGAGATTTTTGTGTTTGCTTGTTTGGGCTTTGCAGAGTACAAGTTGCATGACTGCCTAATGTTAGGTGTGTACTTTCCCTTAGACTTGGTGGCAATAAATGAATAAAAGCAAGTAATTTTACTGCATGGCAACAAAACGAGTGTCCCGTTGTCTTTCGAACACCGTGCTCCCACGCAGCTCTGCCAACTCAGAGCTAAGGTGTTCAGCTGCTCAGATCAAAGTGGGAAGATGGGCTTTAGCCACAGTTCACAATGCCTCTGTTATCTCAGAAATAAGAGAAGAGTTGATATTTTCAGCCTGCAAAGTTTTTATATTTGGAAGTTTAGGGAATGATATCTGATCAAAGACTGTGTAATGTTGAACTTACAGAAATTTGTATTTAATATTTATATCATCTTTCCTTCTGTTTAAACATGAAATCTGAACTTCAAGCAGAAACTAAAGCAAAATTCTGAGAAGGTGCTGAAGAGTTCATGTAGGGTGGTGTATGGTCCAGCTTGTGAACTTCTCTGCTGAGGCTACCTGAGTTAAGCAAATCCTTCCTTCTCTGCTGGATGTTTCAGGTCCATGCTGCTGCCTGTTTGCTGGCAAGATGACCAAGTGGGTCTGGAGGATGAGTTACACACCTCAGGTTACAAAGCAGAATGGTAGTGTTGAGAAAAATAGGATGCCAAACACATGCTTGAGATACTGCTTAACAAATAAAATCCTTATGATTCCTCATTTCTGCCAGAAAACATGCATGACATTTTATCTGCAACGTGGTTTGGTTTTGTGTCTAGATAATGTCCTAACAAAAAAAAAAAAA